>JAUELO010020275.1:0-11082 GCA_032357855.1 Amphibolips quercusostensackenii
TATAATAAGATATCATAGGATATGATAGAATAGGATATTACAGGGCAGAATATTACAGGATAGGAAAGGATATTACAGACTAGGACAGGGTAGGATATTATATAATAAGATATTATAGGATACGATGGGATGGGATATTACAGGGCAGAATATTACAGGATAGGAAAGGATATTACAGGCTAGGATATTATGGGATAGAATATGATAGGATAGGACTAGATAAGATAAGGTAGGATATCATAATATAGGATATGATAGGATAGGATAAAACAGTATCGTGTAGGATATTATAGGATAGTATATTATAGGATAGGATTTTATAGAACATGATATTATAAAATAGGATATTATAGGATAGGATATTATGAAATAGGATATTATAGGATAGGATATTATAGGATAGGATCGTGTAGGATATGACAAGATAGTATATTATAGGATAGGATATTAAAGAATATGATATAATGAAAGAGGATATTATAGGATAGGATATGATGAATTAGGATATTATAGGATAGGATAATATAGGATAAAATATTATAGGATAACAGGATATTATAGGGTAGGGTAGGATATTATTATACAGGATATGATAGGATAGGATATTATATGATAGAATATGATAGGAAAGAATATTAAAGGGTAGGATATGATAGAATACGATATGATAGGATTTTAGAGGGTAGGATATTATAGGATAAAATAGGACAGGGTAGGATATTATGAAATAAGATATTATAGAAAATGATAGGATAGGATATTACAGGGAAGGATATCACAGGATAGGAAAGGATATTACAGGCTCGGATATCATAGGATAGGATTAAAAATGGAAAGGTAGGATATCATAATATAGGATATAATAGGATAATATATTATAAAATAGGATATTTAGGATAGGATAGGTTAAGGTAGGATAGGATATAATAGGATAGGATATTATATGATATGCTTATTAAGTATATATTATAGGACAGAATGGTATAGGATATGATAGAATAGGATGTTATAGGATATGATAGAATGGTCTAGGGTATTATAGGTTAGAATATTAACGGATATGATAGGATATGATATTATATGATATTATATTATAGGATAAGATAGGATAGAATATAATATAAGAGGATATGATAGGATATGATATTTTAGGGAATGAGAAAATAGGGTAAGATATTATAGGATAGAATAAAATAGGATGCGATAGGATAGCATGCTATAAGATTTGATACGTTAGGACAGAATATAATGGGATATAATAGGATAAAATAGGGAAGGGCAAGGTAGGATATAAGAGGATAGGATATATAAGGATATAATATAATAGCATAAGATAGAATATTATAGGATATAATAGTATAGTTCAGGATAGGATAGGATAGGAGTAGACAGGAAAGGATAGGGTAAGATATTATAGGATAGAATAGGGTAGGAGAAAATATTATAGTACAGAATAGTATTAAAGAGAATAGGATAGTGCAGGATAGGATAGTGTAGGATAATACTGAATAGGATACGATCGGATAGGATAGGATAACAGTATCACGGAAGGATGGGACACCCATCCGAAACTATAAGCGATTCATTCCAGGGCTGCAAGTCCCTAAAAAGTTTGTACATTATTTATGAAAACTATACTCTAACTTTAAATCAGTAAAAATTTGACTGGTTGAATTAATCAAGCTTGGATTGTATGGAACATCAGTCATTTCCACTGAAAAACAGTCCTTTCAATAGACGAATCAGTCAATATTTCTGACTGAATCAAATAGTCACTTCAAATGACTGATTTTTATTCAATAGAAGAAACTGATTTATCTGCTATGATAATAAAGTCAAATTATTTCTCAACTAGAATTCTTCATTAGGTTCCTGTATTTTAATAAATGATAAATATTATACATAAATGACTGATTAACACATTAAAAGTTACTAATTACAACAATCAAAATGACTGATTTAATCAGTGAAAATGACTGGTTATATAATTCAAAATGAATGATTTAAGCACTAAAAGTTACTGATTAAGTCACTCTGTATCACTGATTAAATCAATGAAAGTTACAGTTAAGATCATTCAGAATTACTGATTCGGTCACTGTACGTTACTGATTAGATCAATTCGTCTTTACTTCTAGAAAGTAAACCTTCCTGGTTCAAAATTTATTTCTTTAGCTTAATTGATTTATTTTTGGATTAAAATTCATATTTGTTGTTGTCAGAATTACTAATTATATCAATTTTTATTTATTTGAAAAAATAAATCTTTTTTAGTTCAAAATTTACCTGTTCGGTTAAATTGATTTGTTTTTCATTTAAAATTAAAATCTGATTAAAATATCAACTGGTTTTTAATTAAAAATAAATTTTTTGTTTGGAATATCAGTTATTACATTTTTTGTTGAGGGCTTATCTTTTTTGGTTTAAATTTTAACTACTTGGTTTAAATACTTCGTTAAAAATTGAGCTTAGGGTTTAAGATTCATCATTTTCATTTAAAATGCAAGTTTTTGGTTAAAATTTCGTGTATTATTTTGAAAATTCATTATTGGTAGAAATACTAATTTTTTTTTTAATTTAAATTCTCATCAGTTAAAATATTTAATTTCTTCTATTTAAAATTGTAATCTTTTTTGGTTGGAATATCAACTTTTAATTTTTTTGGTGAGAATTCATCTTTTTTAAATGAAAATCTCACTACTTCATTAAAAGTTAAACTCTTCGTCTCAGTGAAAATATGCACTATTTAATTAAAATTTCATGTATTTTGTGGAAAACTCTTCTTAATTTTGGTAGAAAATAAATTTTCTTGTTTAAAGATTTATCTTTTTGGTTGAATTCATCTGTTTTGTATTCAAAGTAGGAATATTTTATGGTTAATATAAAAAAATCTTTTATTTAAATTTAAAATATTTTTTGGATCAAATATCAGCTTTCTCCAATTGAAAATCGAAGTCTTTTTTTTTAAATATCAACTAGTATTGTTTTTGAAATTTTTTTTTGTAAATTTTACTACTTGATTAGAATTTAAACTTCATTGTTAAAAAAATAATTTATTTTATAAAGATTAATCATTTTAGTTGAAAAATTAAATATTTTCTACATCAAATTTTATTTTTTGGTTACATTCATCTGTTTTTGGTCAAAAATAAGAATATTTTATGGCTGCAATAACAAATCTTTTTAACTTAAAACGAATATCTTTTTTGGTAGAAATATCAACTTTCTTTAATTTAAAATATCAACTTTCTTCAATTTAAATTTGAAATATTTTTCGGTTTAAGTGCTAACCATTATAATTTTGTTGAGAATTCATCTTTCTTTTATATCAGAAATTTTATTACTTTGTTAAAAGCTATGCAGCCTTGTTAAAAATAATTTTTTTTAAATTCATTATTTTAGTTGAAAAATGAAGTATTTGGTTGACATTTCTCATATTTCGTGAAAAATTTTTCTTTATTGGTAAAAAATAAATCTTCTTCGTTGGAAATTTATCTTTTTGGTTAAATTTGTCTGTTTTTGATTTAAAATAAAAATATTTTATGGTTAAGGTATCCGCTTTTTTTAATAAAAATTAAAATATACTTTGGTGGAAATATCAACTCTATTTCATCTTTTGTGAAATCGTTTTTTTTTGGTTGAAAATTAATCTTGTTCAGTTGAAAATTTAAGTTTTCAGTTAAAAAATTCTTGCCTTCAGTTGAAAACTCGTCTTTTTTGGTAGGAAATTAATTCTCTTGGCGGGAAATTCCTTTTTGTTTGACAATTCAATTACTTGCTTAAAACTCGAACTGCACCGCTTTATTAAAAATACATTCTTTTTGTAGATGATTCATCATTTTAGTTAAAAATTTATCTATTTGGTTTAAAAGTACACTAGGTAATTAAAAATTAGTTTATTTTTATTTTCAAAAATTGTGTATTTTGTTAAAACTACATCTTTTTTGGTTGAAAATTCCACTACTTAGTTGAAAGTGGAACTACTTTCTTAAAAATTTATTTTTTTGCTGTTGAAAATCCACCTCTTTTGCTGAAAATGTTAACTCTCTGTTCCAATATTGTTTTTTTTTTTTTGTTTAAAATAATTTTATTTATTGAAAGTTTAACTATTTAATTGTTTGGCTAGAAATAAATCTTTTTTAGTTGAAAATTCTACAGATTGAATTGTGTAAAATGTCTGCTTTCATCAATAAAATCCAATTGGTAGATTTCTATTTTCGAAATCAGTCAAAATTGACTTCGAGTTAATCACTGTTAAATGATTAAAATAAAGAGTTTATATTATGAAATAGTTTCAAAAAAATTATGATTTTACTAATTAGCCTAGAAGCATTATTGATTGGAATTTAATATAAAATGGAACTTTCTCAATCAATGATCTTCGTCCAATCTGATAACGCAACTTTCCTAGTTATGTAATTACAGATGAAGAGATTAGATGTAAATACAAGTTTCTTATTTATGAAACTGTCTTAATTATTCAATAAATCATTAATCGCATATGTATATTTCTTGGCACTATAAATATAATAGAAAAATAAGAAATTTAAAATTTTTTTCTTTTTTTGTAAAACTCTTATTTCATTCTTATCTTTCCTTACACTCGATATGCTTTTGATTCGCTTATAGTTCAATGAGATACAGAAAATGGGCATGAATATTGATCCTTAACAAAACCGTTACAAGACTTTGCAATTTTCTACGCTCTATTATACTCAACAATTGAAATCAAAAACTTTTATTTTCTTTTACACGCAATCTAGTATTAGAAAAAATTTGCACGCAATGAAACGCAAAATAAATAAAAGATAAAAAAGCCGTAAAAAAAAGGATATTCCCGCATAACTCGGGCGCATCAAAAAAGCGAGCGAGAAACACATCCCTTCAACAATTCATCTTAATTACAAACAGAAATTAAATTAAGAATTTAGATCCCATTTAAAAATTGTCTCTCATTCATATCTAATTAGTATCATCGGTCAAGTTTATTTGCAACCAAATAGTTGGATTTTCTGCCAAGAGGATTAATTTTTCCAATAAGCCAAACGAATTTTCAAACAAAATAGTTGAATCCTCAATCAAAACAGATTAATTTTTAACCATAAAGATGAATTATTCAGCAAGAAGAAAAATGTTTAAACAAAAAAGATGAATTTACAACCATATGAAATTTTTTCAGTCAAGAAAGATAAAAAATATCAATCAAATTATTATTTAAGGGAAAAGAAATAATTTTAATACAAAATAAAAATTTCGAATAACCATTTATTTATTGAGCTTAAATGTTTATTTGTGATTAGGGTTATATAAAATTATTTTTTTTAGGTTTCTTGAGAATATTAAAAAAAAAATTTAAGATATCAGACATAACAAATAAAAATTCAAAGAAAAAAATTAATTTTTAACCAAATAGTTGAATTTTTACCAAGAAGTTTAATTCTTTTCCAGAAAAGATGAATTTTAACGAAGTAGTTACATTGTAAAACAAAGAGATAAATTTAAAACTAGAATAATAAATTCTTCAGGTAAAAATAAATTTTTAACAGAGAATATAATAGTTGATATTTTAACAAAAAGAGATTTTAATCTTTAATTTCAAAAAAGTTGAATTCGACCAAAGCAGACGAATTTTTAACAAAATAGTTGAATCTTGAAAGAAACAGATTAATTTTTAACCAAAAATGCGAATTTATAACCATTTATGTTTTGGGTTTATTTATTTGTTTTTATGGTTATATAGATATAATGTTTCTAAGATTCTTGATAAAATTTAAAATGATGATAGATCTAGAAAATTGTCAGGAAATTTATTTATTTCGATAAATAGGATTTCTTTAGTATTAAAGTTTAATGTAAAAAAAATGATTTTAGGGTTCAAATATCGTTAATTAACTTCTAGAATAATTTAGAGTCATGCTTAAAATTAAGTTTTGATTCCTACACATTTTTTATTTTACAGAGATTTTTAAAATTTCTGAAAAAATTTAAGTCAGTTTGAAAGATATTTAGGACTCTTAGACGATTTGAAGAAATTAAAAAATATTTTATGAATTTTTGGAAAGGTTCTCAAATATTTTTAATCAAGTCAACACTTCTTGAATACCTAAATATCTTTTAAACTAATTCGAAGTATTCCCGAAATTTTAAAAATTCTTTAAAAATTAAAAAAAAGTCAATTTCTTAGTTTTTTTTCGGAATGTTTAGAAATTTTCTAAAATGTTTCAATACCTTTGTAAATTTTCTGTAAATATCAATTTTTCAAAATAAAAGAAAAGGAAAAAATGATTTTTCCTACAAATTTTTCAAAATGGCGCAACATTTTAAAAAGTTTTAAATCTTTTGAATTTGATAAGTTTGGAAATCTTTAAAATATTTTTTAATACAATTTTTAAAATAAAAAATTATTTTAATTTTTTCTAGGAATCAATAAAATTTACTTATTTCCTTAAAATCTTTAATAATTATGAGGGTTGCCTTTTAATATATTTTATATGTTTTTCAAAAAATCAGCTTCATTATTTAAAAACCCTTATTTGTTGATTTTTATGTTTATGAATTGCTTAAGCAGTAAATTATTAGTCATTTCTATTATATTATCATTATGTAAAAATTCTTTCTGTTATAAATATTAGAACTAGAGATTGCTAAATACATAAATTTTATTTTTTATGTTTATGAATTGCTTAAACAGTAAATTATTAGTCATTTCTATTATATTATCATTATGTAAAAATTCTTTTTGTTATAAATATTAGAACTAGAGATTGCTAAATACATAAATTTCATTTTTTATGTTTATGAATTGCTTAAACAGTAAATTATTAGTCATTTCTATTGTATCATCATTATGTTAAAAATTTTTACAGAAGTTCGTTTCTTTCTTAAAAAATGTTTATGTTCTGCGAGACACTGTTCTTTTGCTGCTTTCTAGGAAGTTTAAGCAATACAGAAATATAAACAATAAAACGTATTAATAAAAAAAATTACTAGATACTATAAAAAATTAATATTTAGTGCTGAATTAAATACAAACAAAAATTTCAACAAAAAGAATTTGTTAAATTATAAAGCTAAGATATCAAGATATGTAATGTAAAGAAAGGCAACAGAGGCTAAGACTTTGAAAGAAAAAAGCTGAATTCTTGAGGAAAATACCATGAAATATTGGAAATAACTAAAAATAATTTGTTTAAATAGTTCATTTATATAAAAAGTAAATGTTATATTTTCTACATTAACGAGCTGTAATAGTCATAGCAAGAAAGAGACAAAATTTTTTTAATTTCCTGGAAAAATATTGTGTAAACAAATTTAATTTGGTTTTAGAAATTATGGTTTGTTGAATAATAAAGCTGAGATACATCGAAAAAGTGTCAAATATATAAAAAGGTTACTTTGATTTTGATTCTGGTAGAGAAAAGACAACATTTCAGAAAAAACAATTATTTAAGCAAACTGAATTTGTTTAAATAATTAAAAATTGTTTTAGAATTCTCATAATTATTGCGCTAGACTGACAATTATAATTATTGGCAAAAGCAACGAGAACAAAGTGCTCAAAAGCGTAGATTTTGTTCCCATATGATTGATACATAGAATTCTTCATAGGAAGCTCTTCTATATACAAGTTCTATAACTTCTCCGTAACATTTTTTTAAATTCTTATTAGTAATTCTGAAAATATCAAAAACTGAATTTTTTTCATATATTTTATATAGAAAATTTAGAGTGCCCGGAGGCAACGGGTGAAATTAAAATTAAAAAAAAATGTGATTTCTTTTTTCGGATTTGTAACCTCTATATGGCAAAGTAATATGAGGTGGATACCAGTATAAACTCAATAAGGGACAAAATGACTGGTTTTCAAAGCTTGCTATTTTTGAATTTAAAATTTTAAAAATGTTTTTTTGACGTGTAGATGAAAACTTTCTTCGCGGACAGACTATCATTTTTTAGGGAATTAGACTATTTTCACTATTCTTACACTGGTTCCTTCGGTTCTTCTTTCAGTTTCAAAGCTATCTAATAATTAATTCTCCTAATTTCACTGTCGTGGTCGCATGTTGATTACGAGCCAGTTTGAAATTATACAATTTTCATAACATATTTTCAAAAAATCACTGTATGAATAAAATATTTTGTGTAACAGTTTTGGATTATTGTTTCATGAATTTATACACAATGTCCTTCGACAACTGATAAGAAAGATTTAAAATATGAATATTCATTTTGTGCCGGAAAATCATTATCTGAATGAAATTTCAGCATGTTAAAAATAGTATTTTTTACAGAACAAATTGCTAACATGATTCATGTGACGGCATTGTTGTGTTTAAAATTAATGTTCCACTTTTAATTTGGTATGTATAATACTCTCCCCAATTGATTATTATTTATCAATATCAATGACTATGCTTCTAATTCATTAGTTGGCACAACAATTTCATTAGTTACAGTGACTATTCAATTAGCACCAGCAACTAAGAAAATGGTTGCCCTTATTAATAAAATAGCAGTACCATATCTTACAAACTAAATAGTTGACCCAACTAATGATTTTTTCATTGTGAATCGCTACGTGGATCTTGTATAAAATGAACATCCTAGAACCTAGAACAAATCATCGAAACGAAACCATTATTGTGACAAATGTTCTCGGATTTCACTTGGTCAAGTGATTTATATCGTAAAAACGTTTATAAAACAAAAAAATGAAATATAACTGGCTAAAACATATTACTTTGTGCTATTTACAGAAATCGAAGTCAAAGCATAAATGCGACAAGCCTTTGCGAAGTTACACTTGGCTAGAAAATTTATCTCGACATAAACGTTCACAACATGCAGGAGTCAATCCACAATGTATTCGTGACTATTGTGGCTGTAAGCCCAATGGTAAAGGTAACTTGTCAGCACACAATGCTTTACGCCATCTCAAGTATTGTAGAATCTAGTCGGGTAATCAGTACAATGGTTGACCGCTTAAGAAGTTTTTCCAGTTTAAATGTATGTATGAAACTCTAAGCGTCCAACGACGTTCTAAAATACATGTGAATAATAAATATTATAAAGTTTTAAATTATCATAGTAGGTTCAGCGTTAGTAGTAGTAAATAATTAATATTAAAAAAATGAACAGTAATGTCAAAAAACACAATGATTGGCCACTGAAATGTATTGAAATACGTTGGCCACATTAGGTTATATATTATTGATGTTGAAAGCACATTGATTAGCACAGTGATGACAATATTTTGTACTACTCAATATATATTTTAAGTTGAATTGTTGTATTTTCCTCTCATTATCCGATGACGAAAGCTTTATGATATATATTTTTGGTAATGTTATTACTCATTTAGGATATACTTCCGAAAAGGTCACCCAAGAATATTAACTTGATATTTGGCCTAGGGATTCTTTTAATACTCTACATGAATGCACTAAAAAGATTTTTGGCGCAGAACAATATAAAGTAAGCTTTTAATAATTTTTACGTTTTAAAAAATTAGTTTTTTTTCTAAAATCTCGGAAAAACATTAATTTTGAAAAAAAAACATTTGCCTACAAAAGTTGTAGATCTCATCAAAACACATATTTTTGATATTCATACTTTTTTTGTAAAATTAATATTTTTCGAGAAAAATTACAAAAACTAATTTCCAGATTTTTTGTTACCAAAAATCTACAGAACGGACCTTGAAAATGAGAAAAACGACCACTACTACGATGCGTGCTTTTTTGGGAGCGTTGGAAAAGGAGTTGGCATGAGTGACGGGAGGGAGTGTGGGTTATTTAAAATGCACAGGACTAGGACGTGTGGTTTTTATCACTCTGGTTTCCCTTCAAAACACGTATCAATCTTTCGCCTTTTTGGTAAGAATAAAATATGCTTGGCGACAGGATTTCAATGCAAATTCTCAATAGGGTTTTTTGCGAGAAACACGAATCTCTGATTAGCCACAGGGGTCAGTCACAGAAATAATGTTTCTTAAACCCCTACCCCTTTTCCAACGCTTCATGGGGGCGAGAAGGCACCACTGTGACTGGTCTCAGAAATAATGTAAGGTCACATCCGTACCCCTTTTCCAACATCTCGTGGGCGTCGGAAAAATATCCCTGTGGCTGGTCACGAAAATAATGTTTATCAAACCCCTACACGCAAAAAAAAGTGTAGCTGTGACAGGGAAGTTAATCCCTGTGGCAGCTAAACGTTTAGCTCGAAACGAACGAGAATATGTGGAACATTCTCGATAACAGCCAAAGTGAATATCTTTGACCACTTTCACTGTTTTGGCGATAGTGTTTAGTCAAGAGAAACATTAAGTATAACTAGAAAAGAAATATTTAAATTCAAAAAGGAAGCTAATCGGAATGTATACTTGCTCTAACTACGCAACCCTACAAACGACAAAAATGGAAAATAATGGGAAGTTATTTTTAGATTTAATGATTATGTAGGTTTTGTCATGTGACATTCATGAAGTTTACACGAATAAAAATATAACATTATTTCTATTTCTTAAATCCACGCAACCATTAAATATATATATGCAATTTCTTTAAGTGTGGAAAAGAACCCTTTTTTAAATTTATGAATAGTAGCAAGTTTTAGTTAGACTTAGTTATATTTATTTATCAATCTCGTATAAATGTTTAATTTCTTTTTAATTAATTTTTTTATATAATAAATTTGACAAACTCTATGTACTTCATTATATTTTTCAATTACACTAATTCAACTAAATTGCAATGCAAAAATGATAAAATTGGACACTTAACCATAATTTTATTGATATTGAATTAAATTAAAAGTGTATGAAACAAAACATTAATAATACTATAAGTGAATGAAACACAGTTTAATTTTTATTTGCATTCTTTAAATACGTAATATGCAACAGTAACACATATATTATACTTTGCGAAGTCACAGTAAAGTCTTGAACTTAAACGAGCTATAAAATATTCATTTAAATCTTGTTATTTTTAAGTCTTAAATTTGTGCTTACAGCTAAATAAACCTATCATTTGAATAAATTAGAGCTTTCGTACTCGAATATGGTACCTCATATTGCGCAAA
>JAUELO010020291.1:0-11081 GCA_032357855.1 Amphibolips quercusostensackenii
TTTTTTCGAAATTCTTTAGTCATTCCAGTTTTCTGTCGAGAATTTTATTATTTAGAAATTCAGCATTTCGATAATATAAACTGTTCGGGAATTTTATTATTCAAAAATTTATTAACTCCGGAACTTTATTATTTAGAAATTTTGTTATTCCGGAATTTTCCAAATAGAAAATTATATTATTTGAAAATTTCATTACTCAGGTAATTTCCAATTCGGGAATTTCACAGTGTCGGAAATTTTATTTTTCTGTATTTTTCAGTTGTTCCAATTTTGTGTTTAAAATTTTATCATTCAAGAATTTTATTTTTCGAAAATTTTATTCTTCGGGAATTTTATTATCTGGGAATTTTCTGATTCTGGAATTTTATCTTTCTACAATTTTTAAATTCAGGAATTTTATTATTCGGGAATATTCAAATTTAGAAATTTTATTACTCGGGAATGTTATTATCAGGGAATTTTATTATTCGGAGATTTTTTTTCAGAAACTTTTAAATTTTTAAATTTTATTCTTCAAGAGTTTTACAATATTCGAGAATTTCACAGTGTCGAGAATGTTTTTTTTCGAAATTCTTTAGTCATTCCAGTTTTCTGTCGAGAATTTTATTATTTAGAAATTCAGCATTTCGATAATATTAACTGTTCGGGAATTTTATTATTCGAGAATTTATCAATTCCGGAACTTTATTATTTAGAAATTATGTTATTCTGGAATTTTCCAAATAAGAAATTTCATTATTCGAGAATTTTACAATTCGGAAACTTTATTATTTGAAAATTTTATTATTCGAGAATTTCCCGATTTGCGAATTTTATTACTTGGGAATTTTTCAATTTGGGAATTTTATTATTAGAAAATTTGATTTTTCGGGAATCTTTCAATCCGGGAATTTTATTATTGGAAAATTTTATTACTCGAGAAATTCCCAATTCGGGAATTTTACAGTGTCGGTAATTTTATTTTTCTGGATTTTTCAGTTGTTTCAATTTCGTGTAGAGAATTTTATCATTTAAGAATTTTATTATTCGGGAATATGTTGATTCGGGAATTTTATTATCTGCGAATTTTCTAATTCCGGAATTTTATTGTTCTACAATTTTCAAATTCGGGAATTTCATTATTCGGAAATTTCCCAAATTAGAAATTTTATTATTTGAGAATTTTATTATTAGAGAATTTTATCATTCGGAAATTTCATTTTTCGGGAACTTTTAAATTTTTGAAATTTTATTCTTTGGGAGATTTACAATTCGGGAATTTCACAGTGTCGAGAATGTTATTTTTCGGGATTTTCAGTCATCCCAGTTTTCTGTCAAGAATTTTATTATTTAGGAATTTATAATTTCGATAATATAAACTGTTTGGCAATTTTATTGTTCAAGAATTTATCGGTTACGGAACCTTATTATTAAGAAATTTTGTTATTGCGAATGTTCCAAATAGAGAATTTTATTATTCGGGAATTTCTCGATTTGCGAATTTTATTATTTGGGAATTTGTTAATTCGGAAATTTCACAGTGTTAGAAATTTTATTTTTCGGGATTTTTAATTCGTCCTTTCAAAGCGTTCAAAAATGAACAATTTTATTTTGAATTAAAACATCTCGAAATTGAATTATTTCAGATATAAATTTCGGAAAGGAACAAATTCCGAAAAGTTAAAAATGGGATATATTTAAATTTAAATTTTGAAAATTGTATTATGCAAAACTAGAAGAAAATAAAATTGTATTATTTATAATTAAAAGCGTTCACAATTGAATAATTAAAAATTAAAACTTCACGAATTTAAGTAATTTAAAAATTGGAGAGATTAAAACTTGAACAATTCAATTCAAAAAATAAATTAAATATTTTACAGTTAAAGCTTCTGAAATTCTAGAATTTAAAAAATGCTATTGCATAAAAATAAAAATTTAATATTTAAATTTCTCAAATTTTTCCAAGATCTTTTTCAAGATTTTCAATTAAAAACCTTTAAAATTGAATTATTCTGAAAAAGGGCAAAATGAATTAATTTCAAATGGGAAACGATACAAAAAAATTACTGCTACGGAACGTTGAAAATTAAATGAATTTGAACTTTATTTAATCTAAATAAAGATTTTAATCAAAGAATTGTGATATTAAAACTTTTTTATACTTATAACTTTTAAATTATAATTATTTTAACTTAATTAAAATTGTTTGAAAATTGAAAATTTTCAAATTATTAATTGTATTTCCTCAAATTAAATAATTTAAATTTCGCTTGCAAAATGAAGACTTAAGAAAGGGAAAAATTGAAAATTCAGCAATCAGCATAGTTTAATTTTTATTGATTTTTGATTTTAAACACAATTTTCAAATTTTAAAGTTTAAATAGTAAAATTTTTTAAACTTTATTTAAATTATTACCCATTCTCGAAATTTTTTAACGAAATATTTTTCAATAATTGATTTTTTATGTAACATTGAAAACTAAAAACTAGAAAAAAATACAAAGGAAGATCGCTTTAATTCAAGTTTCTTAGGTTGCATATTTTTAAGCCTATCAACACGATTTTTTTAAATTTGTGTTTGGAATATTTAAAATTTTAGAACATTTTTGAAAAAAGAGAATTAAATTTTCAATGCCTAAAATTTTGAAGAATTAAAAAATCCAGAAAATTTTCGTATATTTAAAATTAAAGTCAAACAATTTAGATTATTCAAATATAAAATAATAAAATTTTTAAACTGCAACTACCAAGGCTTTCGATATGAAAATTTGTGATTTTGACAGATTTAATAGTGAAATTATCCTTACATTTTTAATGTTTGAATTTTAAACTTCTATCGATTCGGAAGCATTTCAATTTAAAATTGCTAAACTATTAAGGCTATGAATTAAAAAATTATTGTAAAATATTAGCAATCGAATTCTTATCAAGAATCTAAAATATTTCAGGGTGGTCTCTGAAAAAAAAATTCTGGTGATTTCTGCGTTATCAAACATTCTTCGAGCTCATTAATTATGCTAATTGATACTAAAAGAGTTATAAATCGTGGATTAAAGATAGTATCTAATCAAAACCTGCTGAATGCTTATTTTTACGAATAAATAATAAAATTTTGATTTTTTAGGTAACCTTAACTTCCCTTTCAGTAGAAATTTTTTATTATTTATATTTACGAAAGGGAAAAGGGAAAAAGTGAAAAAGGAAAAATGGGAAAGGAAAAAGGGGAAAGACGAAAAGTGGAAAGGACAAGAAAAAGGGAAAAGTGAAAAAGGGGAAAGGGAAGGAGTAAAGAGAAAAGAATAAAAAGGGAAAAGTCAGAGAGAGGCAGAGAGAATAGAAAAAGGAAAAAAGGGAAAAAGGAATAAAGGGAAAGGGAAAAAGAAAAGAATGGGAAAGAGGAAAAGGAGAAAAGGGCAAAAGCAAAGAAAAAAGGGGGAAAATGGAAATAGGAATAAAGGTAAAGGGGAATGGGTAAATGTGGAAATAGGAAAATGGCAAAATGTAAAAGGAAAATGTGAAAGGGGGAGGTAAAAGGGAAAAGGGGAAAAAGGGAAGAGTCAGGAAGGAACAGAGAGAATAGGAAAAGAAGAAAAAGGAAAAAGGAAAAATGTAAAAAAGGAAAAAAGAGGTAAAGGGAAAAAGGGGAAAGAAGAAAAGGAGAGAAGGGCAAGAGGAAAGGAAAAACGCGGAAAATGGAAATAGGAATAAAGGAAAAGAGGATTGGGGGAATGGGAAAATGGCAAATGTAAAAGAGGGAGGTGGAAGGGAAAAGGGGAAAAAGGGAAAAATCAGAAAGGGGCACAGAGAATAGGAAAAGGAAAAAAGAGAAAAAGGAAAAAGAGAAAAAGGCAAAAGAAAAGGGGAAAAAGGGAAAAAGAAAACTAGAAAAGTAAAGAGTGAAGAGAAAAGGGAGAAAATGGGAATAGGAGTAAAGGTAAAGGGGAATGAGGAAATGTGGAAATAGGGAAATGGAAAAAGAAAGAAGAGAAATGTGAAAGGGAGAGCCGGAAGGAAAAAGGGGGTTAGGGGAAGAGTCAGGAAGGGGCAGAGAGAATAGAAAAAGAAGAAAAAGGGAAAAGGGGGAAAGGGAAAAGGTAAAAGAAAAAAGGAAGAAGAGGAAAAGGAGAAAAGCGCAAGAGTTAAGGGAAAAGGGGGAAAATGGAAATAGGAATAAAGGAAAAGGGGAGTAGGGGAATAGGGAAACGGGAAATGTAAAAAGGGGAGGTGGAAGGGAAAAGAGAAAGAAAGAAAAAATCAGGAGGGGGCAGAGAGAATAGGAAAAGGGAAAAAGGAAAAAGGAAAGGGGAAAGATGAAAAAGTGAAAAAGGGAAAAAGTAAAAGAGAAAAGGTAAAAGTAACGGGAAAAGAGGAAAAATGAAAATAGGAACAAAGGTAAAAAGAAAATGAGGAAATGTAGAAATAGGGAAATGGGAAAAGGAAAAAGGGAAATGTGAATCGGAGAGGTGAAAGAAAAAAGGAAGAAAAGGTAAAAGTCAGAAAGGGGCAGAGAGAATAGGAAAAGAAGAAAAAGGAAAACAGGGAAAAGGTAAGGGGAAAATGGGGAAAGAGGAAAAGGAGAAGAAGGCAAGAGGTAAAGGAAAATGGGGAAAATGGAAAAAGAAATTAAGGAAAACGAGAATAAGGAAATAGGGGAATAGGGGAATTGAAAATGTGAAAGGGGGAAGTAGAAGGGAAAAGGGGAAAAGGGACAAATCAGAAAGAGGCAGAGAGAAAAGGAAAAGGAAAAAGGGAAAAAGAAAAAAGGGAAAAAGGAAAGGCCCGAAAAGGGGAAAAGGGGAAAGAAAATGAGAAAAGGGAAAAGGGAGGAAATGGAAATAGGAACTAAGGTAAAGGGGAATGAGGAAATGTGGAAATGGAGAAATGGGAAAAGGAAGAAGGGAAATGTGAAAGGAAGAAGTGAAAGGAAAAAGGGTGAAAAGGAAAAAGTCAAAAAGGGACAGAGAGAATCGGAAAAGAAAAAGAAGAAAATAAGGAAAAGGGGACAAGGAAAAGGGGAAAAGGGGATAGACGAAGAAGAGAAAAGGGCAAGAGGGAAGGGAAAAGGGGGAAAATAGAAATAGGAAGAAAGGGAAAGGGGAATGGGAAAATGAGAAAAGGGAAATGTGAAAGGGGGAGGTGGAAGGGAAAAGGGGAAAAGTCGGAAAGGTGCAGATAGAATAGAAAAAGGAGAAAAGGTAAAAAGAGGAAAGGGGAAAAGGGGAAGGGAAAGAAGGAAGGAAAAAGGGAAAGATAAAAGAGGGAAAATAGAAACAGGAATAAAGGGAAAGGGGAATGTCGAAATGCGAAAATGGTAAAAAGGAAATGTGAAAGAGGGAGGTAGAAAGCAAAAGGGGAAAAAGGAAAAATTCAGAAAGTGGCAGAGGGAAGAGGAAAAGGAAAATGGGAAAGTGTAAAAGTTGGAAAGAGGGCCGGGGAAAGGGGAAGGGAAAAGGGAAAAAGATAAATAAATAATTTTACTAAAAATTTGTCCTTTTTGTTTGCAAATTTACCTGTTTTGTTAAAAATTTGGCTTTTTGGCTTAAAACTTTTTTGGTAGAAATATCAACTATTGGTTAAAAATTCATATTTTTGTTTTAAAAATCTAACTGCTTATTTGAAAATTCAACTAGTTGATTAAATTTGTAAGAAGATTTGAAAAAATATTATAAATTATTAAAATTTTTTTTTTATTCCAAAAATTTTGAAATAAATTGTACTTTTTTGAAGATTTTGTGATAAATTATGAAGCCTTTTAAGCATTTTGAAAGGTTTCAAATGATAAAAATAATTTAAGATTCCTGGAAAAAGTTTCAGTGAATTTATATTTTCAAAAATTAATTTTAAGTGAATATTGAAAAAACTTTAAAATTATTTCAAAAAATTGTTAAAATTGTTTTTAAAAAAACTGAAAGATTTTAGATTTGAGAAGCTCGTCCAAAATTTTAGAAAAATTCCAGAAAAAATTTGTACAATTTGGAAAGATATATAAAAGATTTAAAAGTTTTGAAAAGATTAAAAAATAATTAAAAATTTGTGAAGGTTTCAAAAAGTTTAAAACAAAGTCTAGATTTTTGAAGATTTTGAAAAAAGGAGCTCTCTAAGAATTTTAAAAGGCTTTAAAAGAACAGAAAAATTTTGAAAATTAAAAAAAGATTTAAAATTTTCGTTTTTATATGTGAATTTAAAAAAATTTTTAAACAAAGAAGCTTTTTAAGAATTTTAAACGTTTTCAATAGGATGCAGAAATAGGAAAGTTTCAAATGTCTCATTCTTTTAAAAAATTTTAACTTTTATGATGATAAAAAATATTATAATATGATTTTAATACAACATATTAAATAGCATTTAATATCATAATATAATATTAAAAAAGATTTTAAATAATTTCAAAAGATTTCCGAAATTGCAAATAACAAAAATATGGCAGATGTCAGGGCAATTTTATAATAATTAGAGTGATTTAAAAAAATATTTAGGACTTTCAGAAGTTTTTAGGTTATTTAAAATATTTTAAAGCTTTGGAAGGTTAATGCTTTTTCTGAAAATTAAACTAAATTATGCAAAATTATTTTTTTGTATTAAAATTAATTTTTTTACAATCAATTTTATTATTTCAGTTTTCTTTGAATTTTTTTAAAATATTCATGTATTTTGTTGGAAATTCCACTTTTTTGTTAAAAAATTAATATTTCTATTTCAAAATTCATCTTTGTGAATGCAAATTTAACTATTTTCGAAAAAACTTATTTTCTGGTTGAAGATTCAGTAATTTAGTCGAAGATTAATTCCTTTCATGGAAAATTTAACTATTTTATTGAAAATCATTCTTTTTTTGAAAACTAATTTCTTCAAATTAAAAATGTTACTATTCTATTTTTGGTTAAAATTAATCTTTTTTAGTTAAAAATTCATCTATTTTTTTAAAGCAATAATTTTATTGGAAATGGTACGATTTTAAAGTTTTTCAAATCGAATATGATATAATACCTACATTAATTTTATTTAAAATAATTTATTTCCTTATGTAATATTAATAAATGAATAAATAAATACGTAAATATAAGTTACGTTTATTTAACTGATAATGAGGATAAACCATCAGAATTATAAATTATAATTAAATTTTTATTTGATTGGAGATAAGAAATTTTGCAAACAATTTCTTTGTCCGTTTTTATAAGGCGTAAAATATTTTGTTTATAATCGTTTGGGAAATTATTTGATTGATACAAAAGCATATAAAAAAATTAATAAAAAAGCTGGTTATTCATGCAGACGAGTTTCTTGTTTGTCTCGACAAAAAAAATCTTTTGAATAAGGCATTATTGTAATATACTTATGACACTATATATAAAAAAATAACCTTAGAAAATTAAAAATATCATTTTTAAAAAACAAAACATACTAAAAAAGAACAAATTTAGAACAAAAAAGGGAAGGATTACATTTTCAGTTAGAGTAATCCATTTTTAAGCAAGAAAAAAGAAATTTTTAACAAAATAGTTAAATTTTTAAACAAACAGATGAATTTTCAACCAAGAAGATGAAAAAAAATTTTCTGATGAAAAATGTCATAGTTAAATTTTCAATTAAAAATTAATTTCCAACTAAACAGATTGATTTTTTACTAAAGAATATTTAATATTTAGAAAATACACGAATTTTCGAATAATTTTAAATTTTTGAAGGAATTTTCAAACCCGATAGTTAAATTTTCAACCACAGAAATGAATGTTCAATTAAAAAGATTAAATGTCCATCAAAAAAGAATTTTCGACCCAAAAATGAAGAGAAGTAAATTTTCAACTAAAAATATCAATTTTCTAACAGAGCTTAAAAATTAATTTTCGACCAAGAAGATTAATTTTTTTACCAAAAAAAAATTAATTTTGAACAAAATCCATGAATTTTTAACTGAATCTTGAATTTTTTAAGAAAAATTCAACCTAATAGTTAAATTCTCAACCAAAGAAATGGATTTTTAACCAAATAGATGAAATGTCTATCAAAACAAAATAAATTTTCGACAAAAAATGGAATAGTTGAATTTTCAGTTAAAAAAATTCATTTTCATAAAAAGAACAACGAATTGTCAACAAAATAGTTAAATTTTTTAACAAAAAAAAAGAACTTTAAACTGCAATCATTAATCTTTAACCAAAAAAATTAATGTTTCACCAAATAATTCAATTTTGAACTACAAATATTAATTTTCTAACAAAAATGTAAGAGCTACATTTTCAGTAAAAACTTCTTTTTGAACGAAAAAAAACAAATTTTTTATAAAATGGTAAAATTTTTCACTGAGCGGTTGAACTTTCAAACAAGGAGATTATATGTCTTAAAAAAAAAAAATTTTGACAAAAAATGTCAGGGATTAATGTGCGACTAAAAAATCCCGAAAAATAAAATTCCCGACTCTGTAAAATTCCCAAATTGGAAAATTTCTGAAAAATAAAATTAAAAAATTATGAAATTCACGAAAAATAACATTCGCGAATTGGAAAATTCTCAAATAATAAAATTCCGAAATTGGAAAATTCCCGAATAATAAAATTCCCGACAGAAAATTGCCGAATTATAAAATATCCGAACTGGAAAATTCCCGAATTGTCAAAGTTCCGAATTCAAACAATTAAATTAGTTTTACAAATATATTTTCATAATAAAAAATACAATAATGAAATACTATTCTTAAGAATTATTTAAAAAAAACTTTACGAAGAAATATATAATATTTTCAATCATTGCTATTGTAAATTCAAACAATAATTTTTGAAACATTAAACATTAAAAATAATTCTTCAAAATTATATTTCATTATTGTATTTTTAATCAATAACATATATTTATAAAAATGATGTAATTGTTTAAATTCGTTCACTAAAAAATAAATTATTTTAAATTATTGGTATTATAAATTTAAATAATAATTTTTTAAACTATAAAAGTTAAAAATAAGCATCTTAAATAATATTTCTTCATCGTATTTTTATTTAATAAAATATATTTATAAAGATAATTTAATTGTATAAATTCGGGAATTTTACCATTGAGGAATTTTCCAGTTCGGATATTTTATAATTCGGAAATCAGCTGCTAGGAATTTTATAATTCGGGAATTTTTTAATTGGGTAATATTATAAACTGTTCCGAAATTTTATTATTCGATATATTTCCAATTCTAAAATTTTATTAATCGGGAATTGTATTATTCCAAAATTTTATTAATCGGGAATTGTATTATTCCAAAATTTTATTTTTCGGGAATTTCAATATTGGGGAATTTTTAAATTCGTGAATTTTATTATTCGAGAATTTTCCAATTTGGGAATTTCACAGTGCCAGGAATTTTATGTTTTGGAATTTTTCAGTCGTCCTAGTTTAATTTTCAGTTGAAAAATTAATTTTTCACCAAAAAGAGTAATTTTTTGCTAAAAAAAAAAATTTCAAAATACATGCATTTTTAACTAAATTTTAAATTTTTAAAGGAATTTTAAAGCCTAATAGTTAAATTTTTAACCACAGAAATGAATGTTTAACCAAAAGGATTGAATGACTACCAAAAAAAAATTTTCAACAAAAAATTGATTAGTTAAATTTTTAGTTAATTGATTAGTTAAATTTTTTTCAATAAAAAAATGAATTCTCAACAAAAAGTGTAATAGTTGATTTTTCCATTTAAAAACATTTTTAAATATTTAAAAATGGAAATTAATTAATTTAATTTAATTTAATTTAATTTAAAATAAAATAATTAATAATTAAATAATAATAATAATTAAATATTTTAAAATTAATTTTTAAAAAAGACGGTTGAATTAAACTAAAAGGTATCAATTTTTGACAAAAAAGCTAAATTGACAACACAAAAATTATAAAATTTTCAACCCAAAAATAATTAGAAGTGAATTTTCAACTAAAAATATCAATTTTCTAACAAAAATCTAATAACTACATTTTCAGTATGAAAAAATTATTTAAAAAAATAAATAAAATGATTTTTCAGCAAAATATTAAAATTTTTAAGTATAGAAATTAATTTTGAACTAAAGTAATGAATCTTCAAGTAAAAAAATGAATTTTTAACCGAATAGTTGCAGTTTCAACCCAAAAGATGAATTTTCTACCAAAGAAAAAAACAAAAAAGATACATTTTTGACTAAAAATTTCATAGTTAAATTTTCAGATAAAAATTAATTTTATATCAGAAAATATTAATTTTTAACGCAATACACAAATTTTCAACTATATTTTGAATTTTTTAAGGAATTTTTTACCTAATAGTGAAATTTTTTATTAAATAAATTAATTTTTAACCAAAACGATTAAATGTTTATCAAAAAAGATAAATTTTCGACAAAAAATGGAATAGTTAAATTTTCAGTTAAAAATTTTATTTCAAAAATAAAAAATGAATTTTCAACAAAAAGTGTGACAGTTGATATTTTCATAATAAAATATTTAAATTTTGTATTAAAAACAGTAAAATCAAACCGTAATAAACGAATTTTTGACAGAAAAGTTAAATTTCCAAGAAAAAATATGCATTTTCTACAAAAATAATTGAATTTTTAACCCAAAAATGACGAGAAGTGAATTTTTAACTACAAATCTCAAGTTTCTTACAGAAAGGGAATAGATACATTTTCAGTTAAAAAAATAATTTTTAACAAAATAGTTCAATATTTAAGCATAGAAAAATTATTTCGAACTCAAGTAATGAATTTTCAAGTAAAAAAATAAACTTTTAAGCCAATTGTGAATTTTCAACCAAACAGATATATTTCCAACCTAGAAAATTAAATATCTATAAAAAAGATACATTTTCGCAAAAAAATGGCATAGATAAATTTTCAGTTAAAAAATTGATTTTCACCAAAAAGAATAATTTTCTAAAAAAAATATTAATTTTCAACAAAACATATAAATTTTTAACTAATTGTTACAGTTTTTAAGGAATTTTAACTTAATAGGTTAATTTTCTACCAAAAAAATTAATTTTTAACAAAATAGATACATTTTCAACTAAATTTTGAATTTGTAAGGAATTTGAACCAAAAAGATTAAATGTCTATCAAAAAAGATAAATTTTCGAC
>JAUELO010020324.1:0-11080 GCA_032357855.1 Amphibolips quercusostensackenii
GGTCAAAGCCGAAACCCGTTCTAATAGCTGAAGCATCTCCCGTGATCGCAGTTCGATTCAAAATTCTCCTACTTCACGTTGGTCGATATTACCCCTGCGTAACCAACTTTTGAAAAATCGTTCTCACTCAATGCCGCCTATCACAAAAGATGATAATAAAGTTGACCGCAACTCACAAAGGAAAGCTAGGTTGTCAGTAGAAAATAGAAATCAACCTAATCTCACCCATGCTAAAACGGAACTAAAATCTAAAGATCGAGTGCCAGATAAGACGATGCTAAAAATTTTTAGAGGATGCGAATAAAGGTCATTTACAGGGTGATAACATCTATCAGGCGTTGGTCAATAGGTGGTATGAAATAATAAAAAAGGAGTTTTTAGAAAAAGTCAGACAGGATTTATTATAAAAATACCCTCAACCTAAAAATTTGTCGGTTGCTAAACCACCGGCCATTAACCCTGAGATTAAAAGAACAATAACCGATGCTGCAATTAAAAAAGGTAAATTTCGGGTTACATCACAGCAGTCATTCAGAGCCTGCTTGTCCGCGATAGGTGTACTGCTAAGCGATTATTTTAAATCTGAAAATAAGGAAAATTCTTCTTTTGCCACTTACCTGTACTCAGTGACGCAGGTCGTTTACTAGCTGACATTTTCCACGGTACATCTGCAATAAAGGGAGCGCTTATCACGTCTAATCTTAACAGAATTATTAAGAATATTGCTGAGGATTTATCAGTAGATAGTCTTCTCGTTCAAGAAAATTTCCCTCATCGTTTGAAATCAGCTCAGACTGTGGAAAAGCAAACTGAGGACATCTCTAAACCACCTTCACCTGATACACCAGCCCGAAAGTCCCAATACCAGCCTAAGCTGGCCTTTAAACTTCGAGGTCAGCCGGCAGCATTAAAATCCAATACAACTCCCCATTTTCAACCAGTTTCAAACTCAGAGAGCCCGCCGTCGAAGAAGGGCTAGAACTCCTCTTGCAGTCAAAATCGGTCTTATTATTCGCGAACACATGGGAGCAGATATTAACCGTGAGTAAAACGGCCGCCAGACTAAAATTATTTTTTCATATTTGGAAAGAATTTACTCAGGGCATCTTAATGTTGCAATGAATACAGGGGTATTGAATTCCTTTTATTATAAACGTTAGTCAGAACTGCACTTTTAAACAGAGACGCAGTCCAAGGTCAGAGATACCTCTCATGCTATAAAGCAACTTATGGACAAGCCCGCAGTTAGAGCATGTAAACCATGCGATGGTCAATTTCTGTCTATTTACTTTCTTGTGCAAAAATCAAATGAGGAAAATGATATTAGTTTCAGTAAATATAATTAAATTGGTAAAATTTGCCAGATTTCTTAAAATTTCTGAATTCCTTGAATTTTATGAAAGCCCGAAAATTCTGGAATATTCTGAATATTCTAAATTCCTTAAATATTCTGAACTCCTGAAATACTTTGAATTCTTAGAATTTCTCGAATGGACTAAGTGCTCGGGAATTCGCTACAATCCCTGGAATTCTTGAATTACTTTAATGTTCTGAATTCCTCGAAAAAGCGGAATTTTCTAAATTTTTTGACTTCTCTGAAATTCTTGAATATTCTGAATTTTTTAAACTCTATGAAAGTCCGCAAATTCCTGAATATTTTAAACATCCCAAATTCCTAAAATAATTCAAATTGTCTGAATTCTCAATAATTCGATAAATTCCCTGAAATTCTTTGATTACTTCAATATCAGGATTTTTCGAATATAGTAATTCTTTCAATTTCTTGACTTCTCTGAAATTCTTAAATATTCTGAATTCCTTAAATTATGTAAAAGCCTAGAAATTCTTGAATATTCTAAATATTCTAAATTCCTTTAATGATTCAAGCTCCTACAGTGCTTTAAATTCTCAGAATTCCTCAAATTGTCTAAATCTTCGGGAATTTGCTAAATTTCCTAAAATTTTCGAATTACTTTAATATCCTAAATTCCTCAAACAATAGAAATTCTCTGAATTCTTTAACTTCTTTGATATTCTTGAATATTCTAAATTCATTAATTTCTATAAAAGCCCGCGAACCCTTAAATATTCTGAATATCCTAAGTACCTTGCATGTTCGGAATTCCTGAAATGTTTGGAATTCCTAGAATTCCTTGAGTTTCCTAAATGAGCGGGAATTCACTGAAGTCCCTGAAATTCTTCAATTACTTCGATATCCTAAATTCATCGAACAATCGGAATTCTTAGGATTCCCTGATTTTCCTAAAATTCTTAAATATTAATAATTTATCAAATTCTATGAAAGTCTGAAAATCACTAAATATTTTGAACATCATGAATTCCTTAAATTTTATAAATTCTTAACATGCTTTAAATTCACAGCATTACTCGAATCGCCTGGATGCTCGGAAATGTGCTGAATTCCCTAAAATTCTTGAATTACTCTAACATCCTGAGTTCCTAAAATTCCTGGAATTCTCTGAATTCCTTGACTTCTGTGAAATCCTTAAATATTCCGAATTCCTCAAATGTACTGAATTCCCGAAATACTTTGATTTTTCAGAATTCTTTGAGATGCCTAAATGCTCCGGAATACGCTGAAATCACTGAAATTTTAGAATTAATTCGTTATTCTAAATATCTCTAAAGATCAGAATTTTCGAAATTCCTGATCTTCTCTGAAATTCTGGTATATTCTGAACTTCTTAAATTCTATGAAAGTCCGGAAATCTCTAAATATTATGAACATCCTGAATTCCTAAAATGTTCTGAATTCCTGACATGCTTTGGATTTTTAGAATTTTTTGAATTGCCTGAATTCTCAGGAATTCGCTGATTTCTTGAAATTTTGAATTACCTTAATATCCTCAGTTCCTGGAACAATCGAAATTCTCTGGATTCCTTGACTTCTCTGAAATTCTTGAATATTATGAATTTTTGAATTGTATGAAATCCCGGAAATCCTTAAATGTTCTGAATATCCTAAATTCCTTGAATAATCTCAATTCTTAAAATGCTTTAAATTCTCCGAATTTCTCGGATTGCCTGAATGCTCGGAAATTCGCTGAATTCGCTGAAATCGAAATTTTCTAGATTCCTTGACTTTTTTGAAATTCTCCAATATTCTGAATTCCTTGAATTCTATGAAAGCCCGGAAAGTTTTGAATATTCTGAATATCCGAAATTCCTTAAATGTTCTAAATTCCTGAAATACTTTGAATATTCAGAATTTCTGAAATTGCCTAAATTCTCGGGAATTAGCTGAATTTCCTAGAATTCTTAAATTACTTTAACATCCTGCGTTTCTCGAACAATCGGAATCCTCCGTATTTCTTGACTTTTATGAAATTTTTAAATATTCTGAATTCCTTGAATTCTATGAAAGCTCGGAAATCCTTGAATATTCTGCATATACTAAATTCCTCAAATGTTCTGAATTCCTAAAATGCTTTGAATTCTTAGAATTTCTTGAATCGCCTAAATTTTCGGGAATTTGCTGAATTGACTGAAATTCTTTCATTAATTTAATTTCTTAAATTCTTTAAACAATCGAAATTTTCAGAATTCCTGAATTTTTTTTTTTGAAATTCTTGAATATTCTAAATATCTTGAATTCTGTGAAAGTTCAAAAATCCTTGAATATTTTGAATATCCTAAATTCCGTGAATGTTTTGAATTTCTTGAATGCTTTAAATTCTTACGATTCTCCGAATTGCCTGAATACGCGGAAATTCGATGAATTCACTAAAATTCTTGAATTACTTAAATATCCTGAGTTTCTCAAACAATCGGAATTCTATAAATTCCTGAAATTTTGTGAAATTCATAAATATTTTAAATTTCTGCAATTCTATAAAAAACCGAAAATTCTGTAATATTCTGAATATTCTAAGTTCCTTGAATGTTTTGAATTCCTGAAATGCAATGAATTCTTAGAATTTCTCAAGTTGCGTAGATGCTCCAGAATTCGCTAGAGTTCCTGAAATTCTTGAATTACTTTAACATCTCGAATTCCTTGAATAATCAAAATTCTCTGAATACCTTGACTTCTCTGGAATTCTAGAATACTCTGAATTTCTGAAATTCTTCGACTTCTCTGAATCTTTTGAATTCCTAAAATATTATAAATTACTTAAGTTCCTTGAATTCCTTCAATTCTATGATCTTTAATGCCTTGAATTTCAGGAATTACTTGAATATCCTTGATGTGTAGAAATTTCTGAATTTCTCTAAATTACTTGAATTTCCCGAATGCTCTGAAATTTCTGTAATTCTTCAAATACCCTGAATTTCTCGACTATTCTAAATTCCTTAAATTTCCTTAACACTCGGAAATATTCTGAATTCCCTAAAAGCCGTGATTTCTTTGAATACTATCTTGAATTCTTTGAATATTTGTTATTCTCTAAATTACTTCACTGCTCTGAAATTCCGGAATATTCAGAATTACTAAAATTCTTTAAATTCACTTAATTGTAAAATTAATGTTTCCAAAGAATAAATAACTTTGAACATTCCCAGAAATTCTAAAAAACTATTATTTTCTTAAGACATTTCAAAATTTTTAAAAACTTTAAAATCTCATAACGAAATCTTTAGAAATCTGCATTTTGTTTTAAGTATTTTGAAATCTTTTTTAAATTTGAATTATTTTTGATATTTGAAAAAAATATAAATATCTTTTAGAATTATTTTAACTTTCCTTAAAATTTTAAAAAAATTCTGCAAAATTAAAAAAATGGACTTAAAATCCTCCAGATTCTTTTTTGAAAATTTTCGAAATCTTTTAGAAATTAGAAATCTTTAGAAATTTTCTTAAAATCTTCCAGATTCTTTTTTGACATATTTTGAAATCTTTAAAGCTTAAAATTATTCTTTTTGAAAGAGATTATAGTAAAAGAGATAAATTTTCAAATAAATTAATTTTCAGCAAAATAGTTTAATTTTCAACCAAAAAAGATATTTCATTTCAGGATAAAAATAATTATAGGCAAATTATAATTGGTAGGAAAAAATAATATTCAATACAAAATACAAATTTCCAATGACTATTCTTAAATTTTCTTTGCTTATTTGCTTTAAGGTTATTACATAAATATAATTTTTCTAGGTTTTTCTAGAAAAGTTAAAAAATATTTTTGAATGTTTGAGATTTCTTTTTCGTAGAGGCTTTTACAAAGTTTTAGGAAAAACGTGAGTAGTTTGAAAGATATGTAAGACTTTTTGACGTATGTAAAAAATTAAACAATATTTTATAGATCTTTCGGAATTTTTCAAAGTTTTAAAATATTTTTAATCCCTTCAAAATTAAAAAAATTCCTGAGTATGTTTTTAACAGTATCTAATTATTTGTAAAATTGTTTTAAAATCTTTCGGAATCATTTTTTTTCACAATTTTCAAAATATTTTCAAACGTTTCATACAATTTTTAAACATTCTATTAAAATTAATTTAAAAGAATAAAAATTGAATAAAAAATTTTCAGAGAAGCCAAAAAAATTTATTCTATTCTCTTGTAATTTTTTAAAAATTATTAGGAAGCTTATAATTTTTTTTTGATATCTTAAGAAATCTGCAATTGTTTTAACTAACATTATTTAAAATTTTGTTAAAAACATCTAAATATCTCTTTACTTTATTCGCGTTTTTCGGAAATTATTCAAACTTGCAAAAAGGGAAAAATTTTCATTGTAATTCTCCACATTCTTCTTTGAAATTTTATGAAATCATTTGAAATCAAGTATTGCAAGTAAGCGAACATAGTTGCTAAGACAATTTATCATTGTTTATAACTATCTTCTCTTAGATAAGTGCTAAAAAGTTGCGGTTTTTTTTTAACTCGTGAACCTAAACTAGTTAACAAATATAATTATTCATACAATTGCATATTTTTCATAACCATCTTTCTTTCAGAGAAACGCAAAAAAGTTGCTACTTTTCAAAAATATTTATTTTTACTTTGAATTTCTAGTTATGTTACAACAATTTCACAAAGATTTTAAAACTTTCAGGAGATTTAAATGATTTCAGAGATTCGAAAAACGGTGCAGTACACCATATTTCAAAGATTTTAAAGCATTTCAAAGAATTTTAGTGATTTCAAGAAAATACAAAAGATTTCGGAAAGATTTCACAAACATTTTAAAGAATTTATGAGGATCCAAAAAAATTTCAAGGATTCGAACAATTTCTTTCAGATTTCTAAGAAACTATAAAGATTTCAAAGGTTTTAAGATTTTACACGAGTTTAGAAAGATTTCTACAGATTTAAAGGATTTAAAAGATTTCACAAAGATGTCAAAGATCTCACGAAGATTTTACACAGCCGTTGTATATCAGATTTTAAAAATAGAAAAAATTTTTGAAGATTTTTAAAGATTTAAAGAAATTTACAAAGGTTTCAAGAATCTTAAAGATTTCAAACAATTTCACAAAGATTTTCATGTTTTTAAGAATTTCGCAAAGATTTTGAAGGTTACAGAAAATTTTACAAAGGTTTTCAAGGTTTTACAAAGATTTCATAAGGCTTACAAAGATTTCACAAAGGTGTTGTGCATCAGATTTTAAAGCGTTTAAAGATTTTTTAATCTTTTTGAACATTTCGCAAAGATTTAAAGAATTTTGAATATTTTTCAATGATTTGAATTGATTTTAGAAAAATTTTAAAAGTTTTCACAAGATTGAAAGGATTTAAAAGACCTTAGAAAGATTTTAGAGATCTCGCAAAGAATTCGAAGATCTAACAAAGATTTTTAGGATTTCGCAAGGGCGCTGCACAGCAGGTTTCAAAGATTCTAAAGATTTTTCAAGATTTTTCAAGATTTTCAAAGATTTCACAATAATTTTTAAGATTTCACGAAGACTTCAAGATTTCATAAAGGCCTCGTACAGCAGGTGTTAATGATTTTAAAGATTTTTAAAGATTTCACAAAAATTTCAAAAATTTTAAAGATTCTCACAAAGATTTCAGAGATTATACAAAAATTTGAAAAATTTTATAATGGCATTATACAGTAGATTTTAAAGATATAAAAAATTTAAAATTTTTTAAAGATTCTACAAAGATTGTAAGGAATTTAAAAATGTCATAATGAATGAAAAAATTTTAAGAAGACTTCAGAAGGTTTAAAAAATTTCAAGGATTTAAAAGATTTCACAAAGATTTAAAAAGTTTCAATAAGATTTCAAAGATTTCACAAATGCATTTTACATTAGGTTTTAAATATCCCAAAGCTTGATAAAGATTTTTACAGATTTCAAAGAATTTTACAAATATTGCAAGGTTTTTAAAGATTTCAAATGATTCTAGCAAGATTTCAAAACATTTCAAGGATTTCACAAAGATTCGAAAAATTTCACGAAAGCGTTGTACATCATATTTGAAAGATTCCGATAATTTCTAAAGACATCACAAAGATTTCAAGGATTTTGAAAACTTTATCATGATTTCAAACAGTTTTAGAAAGATCTCAAAAGGTTTTAAAAGGTTTCCAGGATTTGAAAGATTTGACAAAAATTTAGAAAATGTCACTAAGATTTCAAAAATTTTTCAAATGCATTGTACATTAGGTTTTGAATATTCCAAAGATTGATGAAGATTTTTAAAGATTTTAAGAAATTTTACAAATATTTCAAGGTTTTCAAAGATTTTAAATGATTTCAGCATGATTTTGAAAGATTTCAAGGATTTCGCAGATTCAAAAAATTTCTTACATACTTAATTTTTAAGATTTCACGAGGACTTAAAAGATTTTATAAAGGCCTTGTACAGCAGGTTTTAATGATTCCAAAGATTTTTAAAGATTTTTGAAGATTTCACAAAAATTTCAAAATTTTCAAGATTTTACAATGACTTCAAACGATTTCAGAAAATTTTCAAAAGTTTTTAAAACATTTCAAGAATTTGAAAGACTTCAAAAAGATTTTAGAGATCTCACAAAGACTTCAAAGATTTTTAAAAAATTCAAAAGATCTCACAAAAATTTCAAAGATTTCACAAAGGCATTATGCAACAGATTTTAAAGATTTCAAAGATTTTTGAAGATTTTTGAAGATTTCACAGAGATTTTAAAGAACTAATAAATATAACAGTGAATTTAGATATCTCACCAAGATTCCAAAAGCTTTCAAAAGCTTTTAAGGATTCAAAACATTCCACAAAGATTAAAAAAATCTCACTGCGATTTCAAAGATTTAAGAAATGCATTGTACATTAGGTTTCAAATATTCCAAAGCTTGTTGAAGATTTTCGAAGATTTCCAAGAATTTTACAAAATATCAAGGCTCTTAAAGATTTTAAATGATTTCAGACAGATTTCAAAAGATTTCAAGGATCTCAAGGATTTCACAAAGATTCAAAAAATTTCACGAAGGCGTTGTACATCAAATTTGAAAGATTCAAAAAATTTTTGAAGACATCACAAAGATTTTAAGGATGTTAAAGATTTTATTATGATTTTAAACAGTTTTAGAAAGATCTTGAAAGTTTTTAAAAGGTTTTTAGGATTTGAAAGATTCGACAAAGCTTTACCAAATCTTACTAAGATTTCAAAGATTTCACAAATGCGTAGTACTATACCAAACCCTAATCCGATGTCAGTTCTTTCAAAAATTTTTGTGCTAACAAACTAAAAATCTACAGACAGGCACACATACACACAGACAGACATAGACAGACGCGACAGATATGCGACAGGCAGATTGACATACAGACAGTGAGATGGACGGACACACGAGACACAGACATAAAGTCATACGGACGGACATACAGACGAAAGACATACGACATACATACGTACCTACATACAGACTTTTGACAAAAAGGGGGGGAAGGGTAAATTTTACACACATCTAATACCTTTTCTCATAATAATGCAAAAAAATGAAATTGTTTTTGTGTGAAATTGAACGAATTTCCGGGCGATATGCATGCAAATTCAAAAAAAATTTCCAATTTGTTTTTGGACTTCCCTAATGTACAATGTGTGAAAATGGTTTGAAAGATATGCTCCGATACCTAATTTATTTTTTTTGGCGAATGTGACTTTTTATAAAAACTTAGTTTAGTTTTTTTTTTAATTAATTTTTTGGACAGAAAAGTTAAAGATTAGATTTTGGTTGAAAACTGATATTTTTTTTTCATTCAACTATTTGGTTGTTAATGAAATTTAGTTTTGAAAATTCGTGTTCTAGGGATGAAAATTCAAATTTGTTGGAGAAAATTCGTTTTTTTTTTCAAATCTAAAAACTCAAAAATTAAGTAAAAATTAAACGATTTGATTGAAAGTTAATTTGATGTTGAAAATTCATATTTTCGGTTTTAAATTCAACTATTTTTGCTAAAGGTTAAACTACATTATTAAAAATTAATTTTTGTCAAAGATATAAAAATTAATTTTTTTTTTGAAAATTTAAATTTTTCATTTTTGTTGTAGAGTTGATCTACTTTAGTTGAATATTCCACTAGGTATTTCGTTGTGAATGTTTTTTTTTCTCAAATATATATTTTCGGGTAACTAACTGGCTCACCACTTGTGATGTTATCAAAATTGTAAAAAAATGTGAATTTATTCATAATTAAGGCCTTATAATGGTACTTAAATTACTGATAGTCGTTTGGACTAAATCGTAAACAGCAAAACGGGAAAGAATAAAACTGCAAATAAACTCCATTATCTTGAGCTGCTTTTTCAAGATTTTCTGCTGCGTGTACAACGGTGTGATTCTGAAAACAAGAAAGTTTTGCGAATGATCATTTACATTGATTTCTAAATATTTTATTATATAACAGTGAACTGACCTTCGCGTTTTACACCGCAAAAATAACAAATGCTGATTGGAACGTGTTTATTTTGACATTCTTTTGCTTTATGTCCATATCGTTTACAATTAAAACAGAGGTCCGACACGTTTTCATGAAATTTATGAAATTTGTGCTTCATCGGTTGCGGTACTTTTACATCTCCGGATCTGACCATTTTTCGGGCGTTCTCATAATCACTTTCCGTCGATAATCGATCCCAATCATCAGGATTTTCTTTTTTCAGATCGGGATTCCACAACATATCGCACGCTATCCTATGCACTCGTTCCCTCTTCGCTGCTGCTAATTTCATTTTACGAAATTCCTTTCTCGCCTCCAGGCGTTCATGCGTCAATTCGTCGCTGGTAATTAATTCCTGATTCATTTCTGAATATTTCCAAATTCTGGGTCCTTTGCTGGCACTGTCAACATTCCACATTGAAACTTTTTGCAACCGATCTTCGGTTCCCCAATCTTCTTTAATTGCCGACTCACTTGATGACATTTTTGAACGCTGAATCAGAAGAGCAGTCAACGGAAAACTAATATGGACGCAACGGTAAACGATAAAGCCATGGTAAACGGCATGGACATTAAACTTAACCAGGGTTGATTAGTTACGTGTAACTCACATACATATATATATATATATATATATATAATACTCCATATTGCGCACCGCGTGAAAGGCCTTTGGGTCGAAAGCAGAGTGCAGACATATATTTCTGCCTCACACAGCGGCTTGTACTTACGCAGCATTGAGCTTGCGCCGCTTACTGCTATATATGGATCAGAGATCTGTATATATATATATATAGCGTTGTTAATCCATAAGGGCGAAGGAAGAGGAAGAGTAATTCCTTACGCGTGCGCGCTGACGGTAAAGTACAAGGTAAGAGAGAAAAAAAGCGATATCGTCCGCACCAACCACCTGCATCTCTGAGTTGAAAGTGTCCTGAATGTTAACCGTGGCGCTGATTGTTCACGAGGCTTAGATTAATTAAAATGCGTGGGAAGAAACGTGGAAATTCAATTTTTGAAGAATAAGAACTATTTTATCTAATTTTTTTTAACCTTTTCTTGATCTAGAATATTTGCGATATTTTTCAAAGCAATATTTAATGTCAAAAAAGGTTTAATGCTCGAGTTATAGACGTAAGGTCCCTGATTTTGTTGGCGAAAAGTTCAAATCGAGATTAGGTTATTTCCACTGCAATATTGATATTACCGTTAAGTGTCTTTATTTAATTAAAACATTATGTTACTATTCTCATACAA
>JAUELO010020332.1:0-11080 GCA_032357855.1 Amphibolips quercusostensackenii
CACGTCATCAATCGAGAAATCGATCGTTTTCGCCACTATTTTTAGTTGAAAAAAGTGGTATTTTCGACGTGGGTGTTAGACAAAAGTTGTTTATCCTAGAAAAAGCTCGAAATTAGTTATTAATCATTTTTTAAATAGGATGCGCAGTTTTTGTTTTGATCGTGAAAAATCACATCAAAAATAAAAAAAAAAATTTTTGAAAAACGACGCAATGTACAAACCAAAATCAACAAAGGAAAGTTGTACACACGAAAAAGATCTATAAATTTATTCTGAATCACTTTATGATAGAACGTGTAATTTTTGTTTTAATCGTGAAAAATTAAATCAAAAAATTTAATTTTTGTGCAAATGACACAAGCTATAAAAAAGTTAAAAGGCAAAAGTTGCTTATTAAAAAAAGAGATAACAAATTTCAATAATAACTTATAGATAAAACAAGTGGTTTTTGTTTTGATCCTTAAAAATAACACAAACAATAAAAAAAATTAAATTTTTGGAAAAACAACACAAGGTACAAAAAAAAATCAATGGAAAAAAGTTGTAGCTTTAAAAAAACTAAAAATTTGTTAATAAACATTTTTTTATAGAATGGGTATTTTTGTTTGAATTGTAAAAAAAAACCTTAAAAATAAACCAGTCCAGTTTATGGAAAAACGACACAAAGGGCAATGAAATATTAATTAACATAATTGCTCTTTGCAGTATGCGCAAAATAAGGAAAAAATATTAAAGTAATCATGAAAAATGAAATTGGTACATTATTTGCAATATCTGAATAAGCAGTCCCAGACCGATGTACAGAAATAAATACAATATTGATTTATTATAAAAGGGTGGAACTTAATGTAGAAAAGTGCGCAGTTTGGACAAAATTAAGTGCAAAGCACGAGGTGCGTGATGAAAATGTGTTTATCAAGGCCGAATGAGCTTTAACGAAAGAGAATTCACAATCACCAAATTGCAGTTGTCGATGCCTGACCTTTAATTTTAAAAGGTCTGCGCACAAATATGGAGAAAGTACAAAGACCGAGCGCGTAACGCGAAGTTAATACATTATCAAGCGCGAAGCGCGAAATCTAGCAGACGCGCGCCCTAGGCGCGCTGAAACTTGCAAGACGCGCACAGCGCGCGATATGAATGTGCCGGCGTAGCGAGCAGATTTTTTTTCCTTGAGAATGAGTCATGGAAAATAAATATCTAAGAAGATATCCCTAAAGTGCGTGAGATAACGAATATGGTATATATACTCTGATGAGGCAGCAAAATGTTCATTAACTAATACAGTAATAAGTGTTCGATCTACTTGCCAATAATGAAGATCGTTTATACTCTGATCATCAGCTTGGTAGTTGTGTTTAATTCTATTGGTGAATATAATAATTATCATAATGTATATAATATATTTATACCTTGAAGTTAATTTTCAAGCTTTTTGCAAATAACAATTTGGCTGCTTCAAACCATATTTTATCCTAATTACTATTAATTGTACAAACTGTACCCGAGTTAGTCTAAAATGGGTAAGAATGTTATTTTGTGATTATCTTATCTTTTAAAATTTCGTATTTCTCTGATTATTATTATGTTTATTTTCAAAATCATCATATCTAATGGTAATAGGTGTTTTCAATTACAAATAATTAGTGTTGAAAAATTTAAAACTTTTCAACGATTCACGTTTTTGGTTTTGTTAGCGTCTGTTACCATTTTTTTTTGTTCATTAGCGTTCCCATTCAAAATTGCTATTTTAAAACAAAAACCGTTATAATTTCGAAAAGGATTGAGAATTTTTTAACAATTTTGTGTTATATTAGTGTTTACTGTTAAAAATTTGTAATTTTTATAAAAAAAGAAAAATTCAACTTTAAAAATGTATTTGTAGTTCGAAACAAATTTGCCATTTTCAAACAGTGTCAGTTTATGTTCACAATTTTTACAGGAAATCAGATTTTTTAATTAGAAATAATTAGATTTCGAAGTTTTATAATTTTTGAATAATTTTAGGTAACGCTAGAGTTTTCAGCAAAATATTGGACTTTACAAAACAAAAATTATCAAAATTTGAAAAAGATGTAGAACTTTTAAATAATTTTTGGTTATGGTAGTTTCTTTGTTAGGGAATTATTGGTTTTTTTGTGTAAAAAGTTATTATATTTTTTAGAAATATTGACAATCTTTCAACATCTTTAGATTATGTTGGAACGCCTTACCCGAAATTTTTATGTGGAAGGCAGATTACTTTTTTTTGGTTTATTATATAATTTTAAGAATATGGGTTTATTGTAGTATTATTAATTTTTTTAAGAAAACTAATTTTCTTATTCTCGATGAGCTAAAAAATAATTAAGCCTCTGCTATACTTTTCTTGTATTTATTTTCCAAGATTTTTTTCAAGGGTAGTTTTAATTATAAAAAAAAGTATTTGTTAACCACCCGATATTTGTTCTTTTTTGCGAAAAATTAAAGAAAATAAAAAAATGAATTAATATAATTAAATAGGAAAATATAAAAATTATCAAAATAAAAAAGTGACATCGGTGACCGAAAATTGCCAAAAATTATGGCATAAAGTAAATGCTAACCGACCACGACTTTTTCCACTGCGCATGTACCGAAATGCGTAGGTCTATTTAAACTTAATAAATACTATAAATAATAATACAAATTAATATTTTTTAAGTTTTTCACAGTAACAAAAATTATTTAATTGAATGTAAGAAATAGCTAAATTCTTGAAGTAATTTATTATTAATGTATTATTATAAGTGCATACTTTATAATTTCGAGTAAACCCGCGCTTTTCGATACATGCACAGTCAAAAAAATCGCGGTCTGTTATCATTAGAGGCAGATTTTGCTCAACGAAATTAGTTTGTTGCATCATGGCACGAAATAGTTCTAACGATTCGATCGGATTCAGTTGGCTTCGGAGCCCTGATGCTGGTCGATGCGATCCCGCTATCGTGCTCATTCGCTATGCAAACGTGTGTGCATTTGCTACTTGAGAGTCAACTGGGACGTAACGTTATAGCGCAGTTACCCAGATAAAACGTTAAGGTAACGCGTTTTATTGCTTCACTTTTGTTTTTTCACACTTGATTGACAGCTTGCAACCTCCTTCTTTTTACCCGCGGCTTCTATCACATTAGTTCGCGGCGCGGCTTCAATTTCTGGAAGGGGTCAATGAAGGGAAGAGAAATCCAGGTTCCGCTGCCTTTTATTTATAATTTAATTTTTCTTTAATTGAGAATTCTACTATTATATTTTTGGCACAAAATTCATCTTGTTTGCTTGAAAAATTGAACTATTTGGTTGAAAATTCGACTTTTTTACTTGAAAAATCATCTATTTGGTTGAAAATTCATGTCCATATTTTGTTAAAAACTTGTCCTTTCTGGTAGGAAAATTAATCTTGATACGTTAACTATTTTGTTTAAAAAATAATTAATTTTCCTTCTAAATTAACTTTTTCAACTGAAAATTTAATTATACCATTTTTAGTTAGAAATTAAATTTTTTTTCAAATTTATCTTTTTTGGTACAAAATTTTACTATTTTTGTAGAAATGTCAAAATTTTTGTAAAATTGCTATTTTTTGGTTAAATTTAACTATTTTTTATTTTGTTTTAAATCTGTTTTGGTTTGAATATCAAATATTAAATTTCTTGTCAAAAATTATTCTTTTTTTGTTGAAAATACATCTACTTTGTCAAAAAAAATTTTTTCTGAAAATTCGTCATCTTAGTCAGAAATTGATATCTTTGTTTAAAAATTTATATAATTAGATAAAAATGCGTTTTTTTATGTTGAGAAATAATATTTCAAATTCAAAATGCCTCTATTTGATTTTTTTGTTTAACAATTCATATTTTTATTAAAGAAATAAACTCTTATATTTGAAAATTCAATGGTTTGGTGAAAATCTCACATATCTTGTTAAAAAATCTCCTATTCGGTAGAAAATCATTTTTTTCAGTTAAAAATACATATTTCTAGTTCAAAATTCATATATTTGGTTAAGAAGTTCTCTCTTTGGTGGAAAATTTATCGTTATGATTGAAAATTCATCCGCTTTTGGTTGAAAATTCAACTCCTTGATTGAAAACTAATATATATTAGTTAAGGAGTCAACTATTTCGTGGAAAATGATAATTTTTGTATAAATTTCACTGTTTTCTGTTTAATTAAAAATTGTTTTTGGTTGAAATATCAACTATTATATTTATTGTTTAGACTTTATTCTTTTGGTTAAAAATTAAATGTTTGATTAAAAATTTATCTTTCTTGTTTAAAAACCCAAAAACTTAATAATTGCATTTTTCTATGGAAAATTATAAAAATATAGTGCAAAAAGACACTAAATTTGTATAATCAATTCCGAGCCCATTAATTCTCTGTCATTTGAAGAATATAAAATATTCTTGTTTTTCTGAACTTTGTTTAAACAATCGGCAGGCAATATTTTTTAAATTAGAGATAGGCCACACCACGTTATCATTTGCACAATACGACATTTTTATTGACAAAGAGAATATGTCGCGTCGAAAATTTCCCAATATGGCCTTCTTATTATTTCAATCGAATTAAACGAAAAACATTAAATTATTTAATTCAAAGTGCCTAAGAACTTTGTTCTATTAATTTTCGTTATTAAATTATTAAATATATATCATTTAGATAACATAAATGATATTTCAGTTAGAAAAAATTTTAATTTTAAACAAAAACCAATTAAATTCATGTCAAAAAAGACAAATTTTTATCAAAATAGTTGAATCCTCGACAAAATAGATTAATTTTTTACCAAGTAGATGAATTTTTTTTTAAGAAAAGACGAATTTTTAACAGAATAGTGGCATTGTGAACTAAATACATGAATCTTCAATAATAATGAAAATGAATTTTTAACGAAGTAGTTAAACCCTTAACAAAAACAAAATAATTTCTGAACCAGAAAGACCAGCTTTTGAACACAAAATAAACATTTCGTATAAATATTTAATTTTAGGTTTTTTTGTTCATTTGTTTTTGAGTTTAGAGGAATATCATTTCAGTAAGATTCGTGAGAAAAAGTCAAAAAGATTTTAACATATTTCCGAAATGTCGAAAAGGTATAATTTTTTATTTTACAGGATTTTTTAAAAGTTTAGGTAAAATTTAAGTCAGTTAAAAAACATTAGTACTTTTAGAAGTTTTAAAAATAAATATTTTAGAACTGAATCCAATTATTCCTGAAATTTTCAAACATATGTGAAAATTGAAAAAATTGCCTTGAATCTTCCAGTTGTTTTTGACATTTGTAGAAATCTTTTAAAATGTTTTGAAACCTTTTAAATTTTCTTTAGAAATTAACTTTTAAAATAAAAGACATTAACAAATTGTCCCAGGTATGTCAAGAAAAGTTTTTTAAATATTTGTAAGCATTTGAAACTTCATTAAAAGCTTTAAAAGTTTGTTCAAAATCTTTAAATATTTACATTTTTTTATTAATTATTGTAAATTTTGGTAAATTTAAAATTATTTCCTAAACATTTTTTTATTATCGTGAAACCTTTTGAAGTCTATAAAAAGCTTTAAAATTTTTATTTACGAATATTCAACAATGTGAATTTTTTCTAACTTTTTTGAAATGTTTTCAAATGTAAAATTAATTTTAAATCTTTTTAAAACGTCAATATGTATATTGAGCTTGATCGAATATTTTATAAAACTTTGTAATCTTATTGACTGAAAAAATTTGGCCCAAAAAATTGTAAGACAATTTTTTATTATCTTGAAATCTTTTTAAATTCTTGAAAAGTTTTTTCATTTCCGAACATGCATGTTTATAGAAATCTCCAAAAGGTGTTTAATTTTGTGGATCAACAATAAAATTATTTTTAATTCAAAAAATTGAATAAAAAATTTTGAATAAATTTAACCAATTTTTCTGATCGGTTAAAAATTGTGATGTGTTCAAAGTAGTGGTGACTATATAATTAGGAAAACTTTATAAATTAAAGATGCTTGGATTCTATGTTATATTTTTAAGAAGAAAAACATTAAATTTTGTCTTGCAAAGTGTTAAAAATATGTTTTCTATTAATTATTATTGTTATTTACTCTTTTAATATATTATTGAGATAACATAAATGATACTTTAACCAAAAAATATAATTTGTAAATAAGAAATAATACTAAAAAGACGATTTTTCAACGAAATAGTGACATTTTTAACCAAAGACATGAGTTTTTAACTAAAATGCTGAATCTTCAATAAAAAAATAAATTTTTAACAAAGTCGTTGAATCCTTGACTCAAAACGATTAATTTTTCATTAGTTAAATATTTAACCGGAAAAGATAAATTTACAACAAAATAGTAGAATCCTCAACAAAAGCAGTTTAATTTTCAAAGCATAAAGACAAATTTTCAACCAATTTGTTAAAATCTTAACTGAAGAAGATTTTTCGGTACTGAAAGAAAATAATTCACACGAATTATTATCTTCGAGGGTAAATAATTCAGAATGCAGAAAAAAATGTTATTTGAATTTATTTGTTAATTTATTTTTGAAGGTCAATAAATATATAATTCTTCTGAGATTTTTAAGGAAATTCAAAATGTTGTTGAAGATATCAGATATGTCAAAAAAGAATAATTTTTTATTTTTCAGGATTATAAAAATTTTTAGGAAAAATTCGAGTCCGTTTAAAAGAAATAAAAGTTTGGAAGATAAATATCTTTCAAACTGACTTAAACTATTCCTTAAATTTTAAAAAATCTTTCTAAATAAGAAAATTTTAATTTTATCCTTCAAATATTTTTGAAATTTGTAGAAATATTTTAAAGCATTTTGATACCTTTTTAAATTTTCTTTAAAATTTAATTTTTTTAAAAATAAAGTCATTACAAATTTTCCTTGGAATCCCAAAACAGTTTTTTTTTTAGCCTTTCGAACTTCTCAAAATACTTTAATTTTGATTTCGAAATCTTAAAAACCTTTTAAAACTTCCAAACCTTTTAAATATATTCTCAAATTATTCGCGTTTTTTCAAAAATGTTCTTGAAATTCGGAAAAATTAAAAAACTTGCCTTAAAGTCTTTCAGTTTCTGTTCTGGCAATTTTAAAAGTCATTTTAAATGTTTCAAATTCTTTTCAGATATTATCTTAAGATTAACTTTTTAAAATAAAAATTGAGTTTTAATTATTTCACGAATTTTGAGAAATATTTTTTATTATCGTGAAACCTTTCAAATTTTGTTTTAAATTTTTTTATAAAACTTTGTAGTCTTGCTAATTATTTTTTTTTTCTTAAATCCTTTACTTCCTTTTTTGACATTTCAGGGAATAATAAAAAATATTTAAAAATATTCATTAATTCTCTCTCAAAATTAGTTTTTAAAAACAAAAAATAATTTGAAATTTTTTTAGGAATTTGAAGACATTTTTTTATGACTTGATAGAATTTGTTATAAAATTTTTTTCATCTTGCTCATTAAACATTTTTGATTGAAAATCGTCAATTTTTTCGAAATTTTAAAAAATAATAAAAAAATGTCTATCTTTTTTCTCTACTAATGTAATTGGAAATTTTAAAAATAACGTGAGAAGTTTCTTTGCGACTTTTAAAATGACAAGATTTGTAACTTACGTTAATGTTTTAACTTTTCGAAAATTCCAGTTACTGGATATACTATTTTTAGTTTAAAAAAAAAAGAATAAATTAAACATTTAAACACTTAAAAACAATTAAAAATAAATAAACTTGAGTTAGAAATACTTCTTAATTCACACACATACCTAAGAATTCATTTTCAGTTGAAAGGCATCGACAAAGAATGTAACATTTGTGTTCATAAAAGAATTGGCAAAGATCAAAGATTTATTTATGTAAAATTTTATTATTTTATTATCATCGTTAACCATAATAGTAAAAGTTTTAACTTAGAAAATAAAATTTTTACAAAAGAGATAAATTTCAAAAAATAGTCGAATTTTTAATTTAAAAAAAAAAGATTTTTATCAAACACTATAATAGTTAAAGCTTAAGTTAGAAAAATAAGTTTTTAGGCAAATAGAATAAATTTTTAACAAAATAGTTCAATTTTCAAACAAAAAGATTAATTTTCTACCATAAAACAATAATCTTAAACGAAATGCATGCACTTTTAACCAAATATTAAAAAAAGTAATTTTCTAAAAAAAAGACCAATTTGCAACATAATAGATAAATTTTTAACTAAAAAAAAATATTTTTAGCAAAAAGTATAATAGCCTTATTTTCAATTAGAGGAACAATTTTTTAAACAAATAAAAAAATTTCCAACGAAATAGTTGATTTTTCAAGCAAAAAAATGAATTGTCTACCAAGAAGATTAAATTTCTATAAAAAAACATTTTGAAAACAAATTAAATTAAATCTTTCAGATAAAAAATTGAATCTTCAAATTTAAAAAACTAGTTTTTTCCAGACAAATAAATTTTTAACCAAAAAGATTAATTTTCTACCAAAAAAGTATAATTTTTAACAAAATACATGAATTTTTCACCAAATATTTCAACTTTTATTGTAATTCCCACCAAAAAAGGTGGGTTAGTCATCATTGAAAAAACAGTGATTTTTTTAAAAATAATTAAATTTTCAACTGAAAAAGATTAATGTTTAATTGAACATAAAATAGTTATATTTTAAGTGAAAAAATTAATTTTGAATTAAAAAAAAAACTAATTTTTAAGCAACAAAAATAAATTTTATAACAAAAAGATTAATTTTTAACAAAAGACATAAAATTTTAACCAATAATGTGAATTAGTTACCAAAAAGATTAATTTTCTAGCACAGAAGCAACGATTTAACCAAATGAAGAAATTTCCAACCAAGTAGTTGCACTTTTAACCAAAGAAGATGAATTTTCTACCAAACATGCAATAGTTAAATTTTCAGCTAAAAAATAATTTTGAAAAAAGTTCACAAAATGGTTAAATTTTGTACAATAGAAAAAAGATTTTTGTGATAAAATAATGAATCATCAACCGAAAAAATAAATTTTTAACAAAGTAGTTCCACTTTCAACTAAGTATTTGCATATTAAACCAAAAATGTTTTTTACTCGCTATTCACGGTCAGCGAAAATTTCAAAATATTAGAATTTAAAAAAAAATCCTTGCACCAATGTCAAAATTACAGGATTATTTGAGCAACAGATGATTTAAATACTCCGTGCATTACAAATTTTTCAATTTTTTTCTATTAGGTATTCAATTTGAAAAATACGGAGAACGTCTGGAATAACCGGTTGTGTTAAATTTTATCATGATAATAAATGTTACATTTTTCTTAATTTTTGGAAATAACAAAAATACAAAAAAAGGAAAAAAATAACAAAAAAATTAAAACTCAAAATTTTGAAATAGTTTTTTGAAATATAACTTTTTTAGTTGAATTTTGGTGTTTTTTTTAACCATATGGTTCAAAATGCATCTTTGTGAGGTAGAAATTAGACTATACGGGGAAAGATTCAACTATTTTGTTAAAAATTTAATTTTTTTGTCGAAAATTTAACTTTTTTATTAAAAATTTGTCATTTTAAATTGAAAATTCTTGTTTCATCGTAAACGTCTTTTTTTTTGTTGAAAATAAAATTATGTTCTAAAAAATATTTCATTCTAGTATTTATTAATCAAAATAAAGTGATAGAATTGTGACTTTGAAGTTTGAGCACAATAGCCTCTTAACTTCTGGTCGAGTTCCCGGGGTTTTTTTAGGTTTTCGAGCCGGGTTGCAAACCCACAACCCGACCTGGTCGACCTGATCCGAAAAAGTAACGACCCGGCCAATCGGGTTCTGGTCTTTAAAAATCTTGCACGTCCCTAATTATTAATCGTATACCTTCTTTAAATTAATTATAGCAATTAATATTTTTTGATCTTTATAAAGAAAAACTTATTTGTACATAATTATCCAATTGCCCCAATCCGAATATCTTTGAACGCTCAGGCTTCCATGTGCATCTAGACGGTCATCACTTGGTCGTTACACACCGGCTTTAGTTTGAATGTCATGACAGTCATGTCTAACCAAAGATTTGCATATTGTAATAGAAATTACTACTTTTATTTTAAATCTCTTACGCGTGCTATTGAATGAAAAAAATTAACAAGTGGGTGCATTTTTTATTTGCTTTTTAAAAAGGTGGTACACCTTGACAGACCTCACTGTGCGGCCAAGTAGAACCTCTGAGCAATTTTTTTTTAGCAAAAGAATATTTATTTAGAAATTTTTTTGTATTTCTATGTTATATCCTTACATTTCGTTATACGCTTAATCTTTTTACTTCAAATACATTGAAATTTTTTTTTCTTTTACAGAATTGAGTTTGCAGTCTCACAGAGACATTGAACCTGCTGAGACACCTAGACGCAGATCTCGTAATATTCAAAATTATTCTGACAGAACTCGTGAAAGGACTTCTTTTAATCAACTTCCTTCTTTTGGGAGCTCTCATTTATCTCTGAGCCCTCCTCCTGCCAGCCGCTCTTCTTCTGTTATATCTTTTCCTTCTACCCGAGCTGCTTTTTCTATAAGATCTGCTGTTTCTTTTAGATCTGCTTCTTCTAGCAGACAACCGCATCCTGAATTTTTACAAAAAACTGGCTCTTTTCCTTCAGTACCTAGACTTCAGTGGGAATCAGTGGAATCACATGGAGTGGTTCGAAAATTTCACCCCATAACACCACGCCAAAATTTTCCTCTTGCGGTAGACTCAAATGATAACGTCTATGGAATTTTGTTCAGTGGAAAAATTATGAACATATTCGATGAAAATTTCAACCAGATGTCAATGAACTTGAAAGACCGCATACCTAAATTATACAATGAAATTTTTATGCAGAATTCAAACAACTGAAGAAATTAATAATGGATTTTATACACGTATATTATTATTATAAAATATTAATGTCTCAGGTTTAAGATATGTCTAATATGACAAAAGCATTTTTTGTTAGAGTTGAATTTTCATTTTTTGAATAGTCAGCACTTGGATGTCCTGGTATATATAATTATTTATATTAATATACAAACGAAAATTCCGA
>JAUELO010020365.1:0-11079 GCA_032357855.1 Amphibolips quercusostensackenii
CAAACATTAAATAGTTAAATTTTCAATTGAAAAAATTAATTTGTACGAAAGAAAACACATTTTGAGCCAAAGTGATAAATTTTCAATTCAAAATGATGATCTTCAACTGGAATCGATCAATTTCAAACAAAAAAGATGAATTTTTTAAGAAAGAGTTTAAGCTTCAACCAACTTAATTTATTTTTAACGAAAAAGATTAATTTTCAACTAAAATTATACTTATTTAACTGTAAAACTTAAATTTTCAACAAAAAATATGATTTTTCAAACAAGAAGATTGATTTTATTTTTAAAAAAACGATTTTTTATCAAAATATATTAATTTTCAACTAAAAAGGACAAATTTTCAACCAAATAGTTAAATTTTTAACCAGAATATTGAATTTTCAAAAAAAAATGGATTAGTTAAATTTTTAGTTTAAAAAAATTTTAACAAAGGGGATGAATTTTCCACTAAAATAATGAATTTTTAACTGAAATACTTGAATTTCAGATCAAAAAGATAAATTTCAAACTAAATTGAAAAAATCTGAATATTTGAATTATCAACCAAAAATATTAATTTCTTCATAGAAAAAAAAAGAAATCTTCAACATAATACATACATTTTTAACTCAAGAAGATAAATTGTTAATAAAACATTAAATAGTTCAACTTTAAATTTTAAAAATTAATTTTTAACCAAATAGTTAAATTTTCAACTAAAAAAGTTTTAATTAAAAAAAAATAGAATAGTTAAATTTTTAGTTAAAATTAATTAATTTTTAAAGAAAGGGATGAATTTTCCACTAAAATAATGAGAGTTTAACTAAAATAGTTAAATTTTCAAGAAAAAAGATCAATTTCCAACTAAAATGATGAATCTTTGAATATTTGAATTACATATTAAATATTTGAATTATCAACAAAAAAGAATAATTTCTACGAAAAAAAAAGAAATCTTCAGCAAAATACAAAAAGTTTCAACTAAATAAAATAAATTGCTAATCAAACATTAAATAGTTAAATTTTTAATTGAAAAAATTAATTTTTTACCAAAGAAAACACATGTTAAACAAAAGTGATAAATTTTCAACCTAAAAGATGAATTTTCAACTGAAAAGATGGATTTTCAACCAAAAAGATGGATTTTCAACCAAAATTATACTTATACAACTGGAAAACTTGAATTTTCAACAAAAAAGTTGATTTTTCAAACAAGAATCTTTGAACATTTAAATTACATAATGAATATTTAAATTATCAACCAACAAAAACAATTTCTACAAAAAAAAGAAATCTTCAAAAAAATTTAAAAAAATTTTTAACTAAAGAAGATAAATTGTTAATCAAACATTGAATAGTCAAATTTTTAATCAAAAAAATTAATCTTCAAGCAAAGAGATGAATTTTCAACTAAAATTATAGAATATTGAATCAGAATATTTAGATACATTTTCAGCAAAAAAAAATTATAATAGAAAAAATAGATATTTTCAATCAAAGTGATAAATTTTCAATTAAAATTATGAATCTCTAACCGGAGTAGTAACATTTTTAGCTAAAAAATTAAATGCTCAAACAAAAAGATACAACTTTAACTAAAATGATGGACTATTGAACGGAAATAGTTACATGTTAGCAAAAAAAAAATTCATTTTCAGCCAAAGAACAAACAAATTTTTATCCAAAAAGCTCATTTTTCAAACAAAAATGTGAATTTTCAGTTAAAATTACAAATCTTCAACAAAAAAGATTAATTTGTAACAAAATGGTCTGACTTTCAACCACGTAATTAAATTTTTATTTCAAAAAAATATGGATTCTGAACAAAAAAGTGTAGTAGATGATATTTGAACCAAAAAGATTTTAATCCCAATAAAAAACAGTTGAATTCAACCAAAAAGGACGAATTTCCAGCATGAGTTGAATTTTTAACGAAGACAGATTTTTCAGTCAAGAGAGAAAAAATTGCAAATAAGCTGTTGAATCTCTAACAAAAAAGATTAATATTCAACAAAAAAAAACATAATTTTTTGCCGAAAAGAACGAATTTTCAACAAAATACATACAATTTTCAACCACACAGTTTAATTTTCAACTAAAAACGATCAATTTTCAACCCAAAAAAGAATAGTTATTTTTTCAGTGAAAAAAATTAATTTAAAACAGAATTAAAACTTATTCTCAATAAAATATAGGAATTGCAGTTATATAAAATTACATTTACAAATAAAAATCATTGTTATTCAATTTTGCATTTAAATTTAATTTTAAAGAAATTAATCCCTCTTAAAAAAAAATTACTGACATTTTTAGGTTTTTCTGGGCACATAAAATTTCCCTGACAATTCCATGTTTTCCAGGTAGTGTAGACACCCTAATTAATAAATATTGTCTCTATTTCAATTTTTTATAATGATTTTTAATGGCTTTACCTGTTCTGGATAAGGCATGTCCCAGAGAGGAATTGTTGTCTTTTTCACGAGAACTTTGGAACAAACTGGCGTAACTGGTTCATCATTTTCTTCAGTTTTTGATTTTTTACTTGCAGCTTCTCTTGCTTCGATTTTACGCTTAATAAACGGATCAGGTGCTGGAGCTGCGGCCTATAAGAAATTATTTTTAGCATTCAAACCAGTGAAAAGAGGGTGATTTTTCACCAAAATATGGGAATAAATTCTCTTAAATAAAATTAATATAGCTGCCACATTGATTCAATATGAAACGCTTTAAATTTCTGGTCGAAATATATTGCACTTTTAACAAAATAGTTAATTTTAAACTAAAAAAAGATTAATTTTATACCAAAAAAATAAATTTTCAACAAAAGAGTTGAGTTTCCACGCTAAAAAGTCGAATGTTTAAAAAAAAATTGGCTTCAAACACGAAAAGATGAATTTTTAACCAAGAAAGATGATTTTGTATAACAAGAATTAATTTTTAACCAAACAGGTGAATTAACAACCCAATAATTGAATTTTTAAACAAAAGCGGTGAGGTTTTAACAAACCAGTTAAATTTTTTACCAAATAGTTGAATTTTGAACCCATAAAGATGAATTTCCAAACAAAAACGATTCAACCAAAAACAGATGCATTTTCAAACCAAATAGATAAATTTGCATGCCAAAAAGATGAATTTTTCAAGGGACAGTTGTATTTTCTACCAGAAAAGTGAAATTTCAAACAAAAAAGTTTATTTTCAACCAAAAAAGATTAATTTTTAATTCAATAGTACGAACTTTTTATACAAAAAGACGAATTCTTGACACATAAGTTGAATTTTCGACCAAAAATACGATTTTTTAACAATATCTTGAATTTTTATCAAAATAATTAACACTTCAAAAATATAATTGAATTTTTGCCAAAAAAGTTCAATTTCAACCAAAAAGAATAATTTGTTTACAAAAAAGAAAAAACGAAATATCAATAAAAATATATGAATTTTTATCCAAATAGTTGAATTTTCAACCAAAAAAGATACATATTAACCAAAAAAATTAATTTTCTACCAAAATAGACGAACTTCAAACAAAATACTATAATTTTTATCACAATAATTGAATTTATAACTAAAAAAGATTAATTTTAAACCGAAAATGAAATAGTTAACAACCAAACATTTTTATAATGATAATAACTTTAAATAATTTTTTACTTTAACTAAGTAATTAATTTTTTAACCAAAAAATATGAGCTTTTTACAAAAAATGAAATTTGATTTCACTTTTAAACAAAAAAAATAGTTAAAATCGACTAAAAAACATGAATTTTTAACAAAATAGTTGAATCTTCAACCAAAACAGATTAATTTAAAAAAAAAACAGTTTCATTTTTAACCAAAAAGGAAAAAATTTCAACCAAGAAGATTAACTGTCTGTCAAAAACCGAATTTTCAACAACAAAATACATGAATTTTGACCCAAATAGTAAAAATTGTCAACTAAAAATTTTCAATTTTCAACCGGAAATAATATTTAAGCTTCCAGTTCAAAAAATTAATTACACTAAAAAACGACGAATTTTTAGCAAAATAGTTTGATCCTCAATCAAATAGTTCAATTTTAAAGCCAAAAACAGGAATTTTTTTAAAGACGGATGAATTTTCAACCCGAAAAGTGGAATTAAAAAAAGCTTATTTTTAAATAAGTAAGTTTTATTTTTCGAACGAAAAATAATACTTTCTAATGGAATAAATAAACCAAAAGACGAATTTTTATCAAAATATACGAATTTTCAATGAAATAGTTGAATTTTTCACTAAATAAGATAGATTTTCAACCAAAAGACTAATTTTCAATCAAAATAGTAAACAGTTACGTTTTTAGTGAAAAAAATTGTTAACAAAAACAAAATGAATTTTCAACAAACCAGTTCAATCCTCAACAAAAACCTAATAATTTTGAACCAAAAAGTAGAATTTTCATTTAAAAAAGTTAAATTCTCAACGAAAAATGTAATAATTAGTATAACAACCAAAAAAGATTTTTATTTGAAATCAAAAACAGTTGCATTTTTAAACAATAAGATTAAATTTCTGTCAAGAAGAATAACTTTGTACCAAAAAATAAATTTTTAACAGAATACATTAATTTTTATCGAAAGACTTGATTTTTCAACTAAAAAATATCAATTTCCAACAAAAAATGTAACAGCTGAAGTTTCACTAAAAAAATCGTTTTTTAAATAAAAAATTTGGAACATGTAATTCAGATTAAAAAATTGATTTTCAATTAAAAAATGGAATTTTCTACAAAATATGTAATTAAAATTTCAACCAAAAATATTAATTTTTAACGAAAAATGTAATATTTAATAATTGAAAAAATAAATATTTTTATTATTGATTAAAAGCAATTGAATTCAACCAACAGTTGCAGTTAAAGTCAACAAAAGGAATTTCTTAAGAGAATGTTTCCAGTGAAAAAAAAATATTTGACAAAAAAAAAAACGAATTTTTAAGCAAATAATTAAATTTCAAATAAAATAGATCAATTTTCAACCAAAGAAATGAATTTTTAACAAAATACATTAATTTTTATCGAAACAATTGATTTTTTAACTAAAACATATCAATTTCCAACCAAAAATGTAACAGTTAAAGTTTCACTATAAAAATTAATTTTTAAATAAAAAATTTGGAACATGTAATTCAGTTAGAAAAAAAATTCGTAACAAAAAAATGGAATTTTCTACAAAATATGTAATTACAATTTAACCAAAAAAGATTAATTTTCAACGAAAAATGTAATATTTAATACTTGAAAAAAAATATTTTCATCATTGATCAAAAACCATAAAATTCAACAACAGTTGCAGTTAAAGTCAAAAAGAGGAATTTTTTAAAAGACAGTTGGATTTTTAACCTGAAAAGTTGAATCTTCAAAAAAAAGTTTATTTACAGTCAAGAAATAGAAGTTTTATTTTTCGACCAAAAAAGACGACTTTTTGACCAAACATATTTTTAACAAAATAATATAATTTTTCACAAAATAATATAATTTTTAAAAAAATAATATAATTTTTCGCCAAAAGGTTGAATCTTTGCCCAACAAAGATTAATTTTCTACTAATTAGTTAAATTTTCAACTAAATATGATACATTTCCAACCAAGAGATGAAATTTTCTATAAAAAAATGAATTTTCAACCAAATAGTCGAATTTCCAAGCAAAAAAGATAAATTTTCAACCAAAAAATAAATTAATTTAAAAAAAAAGTTTAATCTTTAACCAAAACAGACTAATTTTCAATAAAACAGTTGCACTTTTAATCATAAAATACGAAATTTCAAACAAGAAGTGTAATATTCTGTCAAAAATGAATTTTTTACCAAACAAATTAATTTTCACACATATGTTTACAATTTTTAACTAAAAATATTAATTTTCAACCGAAAATGAAAGATAAGTTTCCAGTTGAAAAAAATAATATTAAAAAAAAGAATTTCCAAGGAAATAATTAAATTTCAAATAAAATAGATAAATTTTCAACAAAAAAAATGAATTTTTAGCAAAATAGTTAAATCCTTAACCAAAAACATACATTTTTAACAAAAATGATGAGGATAATGATAACTTATCATAAAAAAACGAATTTTTAACAAAATACACGAATTTTCATCAAAGTTAAATGGTCAACTAAAAAAAAATCAACTAAGAAAATTAATTTTCTACCAAAATACATAAATTTTCAACAAAATAATTAAATTTTTTACCAAATGGTTGAATTTTTAACTGACAAAGATTCATTTTCTACCTAAAGAAGAACTTCCAACCAAATAGTTGAATTTTTAACTAAATATAATACATTTTCAATCAGAAGATAAATTTTCTATTTAAAAAAATTTTTCGACCAAATAGTTGAATTTTCAAGCAAATAAGATAAATTTTCAATCAAAAGATTAATTTTCTATCTAAAAACGAATTTTTAACATATTAAATCATTTTAATCCAAAGAGCTAAATTGTCAATTAGAAAGGGTAAATGTTAAACCAAAAATAAAATCCTTACATTTTTCGTTATAAAATTAATTTTCAACCAAAAAAATTTAATTATTAACCAAAAAGATAAATCTTCAACAAAAAAAATTAATTTTTAAACAAGAAATCCTGTCTTCAGCAAAAACAGACTAATTTTTAATTAAACAGTTGCATTTTTTGACCAAAAATACCAAATTTCAAACAAGTATTTCGCATGTTTTGAAACACGTTTATAATAATTAGTTTTCTTTTTTTATCTTCGTATATATTTATACATGTAAAAATATTACTATTCATATGTAATATTAAATAACTTGTTTCTTTTTCATTTGAGAAAGTAACTTTATTAAAAAATAAGTAATTTCTAAATGGTACAAGTTTCTAAGGGTTTGATTAATATATTTAATTTAGAAAGGTTTAAAATAAATGAAAAAAAAATATGTAATAGATTTTCGAACTTGTGCATAAAGTCTGCGGAATTGAATAAATCAAATAAATTTTAATTTTATTTTCCTATGTTTCTAATTCAATGCATATTTAAGTGAAATTAATGTGGATACTATATTAAATTCTATTTAAAATGTTCCAAATGCCTTACTTTTCGAAGTAAAAATATTAAACTTTCAACCAAAAAGAATAATTTTATAAATGAGAATGATTTTTCAACAATACAGATAAATTTTCAACCAAATAGTTGAACTTTAAACTACGAAAGATTAATTTTCAACCAAAAATCAAATAGTTTAATTTTCAACCAAAGTGATGAATTTTCAACTAAAATAATGAATCATTAATTCCTTAACTGGAATAGCTGAATTTTGAACAGAAAATTTAACTACTTTGATGAAAAATCATTTTTTCTTGGCGTATAATTAATATTTAGCTCAAAATTTAATTATTAAATTCTTAGTTGAAAATGGATCTTTTTTAGGTCAAAATTTAACTACTTGCTGTCAAATGTATTTTTTTTAGTTGAAAACTAATTTTCAAAGTAAAAATTTAAGAGTTCAATTTTTGGCTGTCAATTTTCCCCTTTTTAATTGAAAATTTATCTTTCTGGTTTAAAATTCAACTATTCTAGTTGAAAATTTATCATTTTACTTTAAAATTCATCACTTCGATTGAAAATTTAACTGTTTTGTTAAAAATTCTTTTTTTTTTCTTAGTTAACGATTAATTTTTCAACTGAAAACTGAACTATTCCATTTTTGGTTGTAAATTTATATGTTTCAGTTGAAAATGTAACCATTTGCTGGATAATTTATCTTTTTTAGTTAAAAATTTATCATCTCAGTTGAAAATTCATGATTTTAGTTGAAAATTAAACTACTGGGTTTAAAGTTAAACTTTTTCGAATTTAAAACCAAAAAGATGAATTTTCAACTAAAAAAGATACATTTTGAAACAAAAATGGAATTTGTACTTAAATTTTCAGCTAAAAATAAATTATTTTCAACAAAAAAAGCGAATTTTTGCCAAAATAGTTGAATTTTGAACCAAAGTGATGAATTCTCAACTAAAATAACGAATCTACAACTAGAATAGTTGAATTTTAACCAAAAAGATAGATTTCTAACCAGCGTTTAACTTTAAATCAAGTAGTTTAATTTGCAACTAAAATCATGGGTTTTCAATTGAAATGGTAAATATTTAAGTGGAATAATTAAATATTCAAACAAGATTAATTTCATACCAGAAAGGTAATTTTTCAACAAATTGCATAAATTTCAAACCAAATAGTTGAATTTTCGACTAAAAAAATGGAAAAATGGAATAGTTCAATTTTCAGTGGAAAAAAATTGATTTTGAACAACAAAAAGCGTATTTTCAACAAAATAGTTAAATTTACAACCAAAGTGATAAATTTTTAAGTAATAATGCTGAACCTTGGAGTAGAATAGTTGAATTTTAAACCAAAAATATGAATTGTCAACAAAAAATTGAATAGTTAAATCCTCGGTTGAAAAAGCTAATGTTCAACCAAACAGATAAATATTCAACAGGAACATTTAAATTTTAAGTTAAAAAATTAATTTAGTTAAAATTACAACCAACAAACCAATTTTCAAATTAAAAATTTTCACAAAATGTTTAAATTATCAACCAAAGAGATAAATATTGAACTAAAATGCTAAAGCATTAACCAAAAAAGATGATATGTCAATAAAAAATGTAATTCAGTTTAAAAAAATGAATTTTTAAGAAAGAAGTTAAATTTTCAACCAAGCAGTTGAATATTCAACAAAAAAAAGAATTTTCAACAAAAAATGTAATATTTGCTACTTGCAAAAACAAATATTTTCATCATTAATCAAAAACAGTTGAATTTAACCAATGAATTCGAATTTTCAACAAAAAATATGAATTTTTAACCAATAAAATTAACTTTCTACCAAAAAATGAACTTTTAACAAAATACATGAAACTTTATCAAAAGAGTTAAATTTTTATCCAAAGAGTTGAATTATCAATTAAAAAAGATAACTGTTGAATGAAAAATAAAATTTTTTAATTTCCCGTTTGAAAATTAATTTTTTTCTAAAACAAAACGAATTATTTACAAAATTATTAAATTATCAACTAAAAAGATGAATCTTTAACAACAAAAAAAAGAAATATTAAACAGAAAGTTTAATATTCAACCAAAACAGACGAATTTTCAACTAAATAGTTGCATTTTTAACCAAAAAATACCAACTTTCAACCAAGAAGAGTAATAGTCCGTCCAAAAATGAAGTTTTAACAAAGCCCATGAATTTTCACAAATATAGTTACACCTTTCAACTAAAAAAAGATCAATTTTCAACCAAAAATTAAACTTAAGTTTCCAGTTTAAAAAATTATTGCTCAAAAACAATAAAAAACGAACTTCCAGACAAATAATTAAATTTAAAATAAAATAGATGAATTTTCAAAAAAAAAAAAAAATGATTATTCCAAAAAAAAGTTGAATCCTTAACCAAAGGGATGAATTTTCGACTAAAATGATGATAATTTTTTATTAAAAAATGAAATTTCGACATAATACATGAATTTTCATTCAAAAAGACAAATTGTCAATTAAAAAACATAAATGTTGAACCAAAAAATGAAATCGTTAAATTATCCGTTTAAAAAAATTAAATTTGAACAAAAAAATCAATTTTTTTAAAAATAAGTAGCAAATTTTAACGAAAATAGCAAAATTCTGTCGAAAACGAATTTTCATCAAAATACATAAATTTTCACTCATATAGTTACACAATTTTTTTACTCAAAAAGTTTAATTTTTAACCGAAAACGAAAGTTGAGTTTCCAGTTTTACAAAAATATATATTTCTACACAAAAAAAACAACTAATTTTTAGTTAAATAAATAAATTTCCAGCAAAATAGATGAATCTTTAACAAAAAAATTAATTTTTAGAAAAATAGTTGAATCCTCGAACAAAAAAATGGTTTTTCAACTAAAATTATGATCAATTTATATCGAAAAAAGAATTTTCAACTAAAAAAGATAAATTTTCAAATTATAAAATTAATTTTCTACCCAATTAAATGAATTTTCAACAAAATAATTAATTTTTTTACGAAACAGTTGAACTTTTGAACGCCAAAGATTAATTTTTTAGCAAAAAAAAAAATGTTAATCAAATAGTTGCATTTTTTAATAAATATGATACATTTTCAACCAAGAGATAAATTTTTAACTATTAGGATTAATTTTCTATACAAAAATCAATTTTCAACATAATATATTGATTTTCATCCAAAGAGTTAAATTGTCAATTAAAAATGATAAATGTTGAACCAAAAAGAAAACCCTCAAATTTTCAGTTAAAAAAAATTAATATTTATTTAAAAAAACGAAATTTCTACGAAATAATTAAATTATCAACCAAATAGTGGAATTTTCAAGCAAATTAATTTTCAAAAGAATAATTTTCATTCAAAAAAATGAATTCTCTACGAAGTAATTAAATTATTAACCAAAAAGATGAATCCTCAACCAAAACATGAATTTTCAACTAAAATGATGAAAATAATGATGAATTTTTAACGGACAAAGATTAATTTTGTACCAGAAAAACAATTTTAAAGCAAATAAGAGAAATTTTCAATCAAAAAGATTAATTTTCTATAAACAAATTTATTTTCAACATAATACATTAATTTTAATCCAAAGGGTTTAATTTCAATTAATAAAAATAAATGCTGAACCAGAAATAAAATACTTAAATTTTCCGTTAAAAAAAATTAATTTTCAACAAAAAAAAAAGAATTTTCTACAAAATAATTTATTTGTCAAGCAAAAAGATGAATCTTCAACAAAAATAATGAATTTGTAAACAAAAAGTTCAATCCACAACCAAAACAGACTAATTTTCAATTAAATAGTTGCATTTTTAACCCAAAAATACTAAATTTCAACCAAGAAAAATAATATTTTGTCCAAAAACGAATTTTTATCAAAATACATGAACTTTCACACATATAGTTACACTTTTCAACCAAAAATATCAATTTTCAACTCAAAGTAAAAGTTAAGTTAACAGTTAAAAAATTAATATTTAACAACAAAAAACGAAATTCCAGACAAATAATTTAATTGCAAATTAAATAGATGAATCTTCATC
>JAUELO010020383.1:0-11079 GCA_032357855.1 Amphibolips quercusostensackenii
ATTTTTTGAGAAAACCATAAAGTTACCTTATTTTTTGAACACACCTCGTATTATGTCTGAGAGGGGATTACTTTGAAGGGGACAACATAAATATTGAGGAATAAATAAATTTTTGAGAAAACCACAAGGTCACCTTATTTTTTGAACACACCTCGTATATTGTTCACGCAAAGAAACGGTTCAAATAAATCATTAAATTTGCATATCATCAGAATTCTAAGTCATAACTTTTGTTGTCAAAAACACATTGTTTGTTCCATGATGCATTCAGATAAAAATTGGTTTCAATTGTTTGACAAAAAAAATCAGTGTGATTTTTTTATCGTCAAGAATTTCAAATATCACAATGCGATTTGTGTGCTTCTTGATTTTAATTTTTGTAGGGCCTATTGTACGCAAAGAATAGAAGAAATATCTATTCTTTTGTAGATCGCTGAAGACACTTGCAGCTTTTTAAATCAAAAATTTTTCCGAGAAGACAATGATCAATACAAGATATCCGTAATTTGCAATGAAGAAAATACGTCATCGAATATTCCTTACACTTCTTTGGGTTTCAAACTCTACATCCTTATAGTTTTGCAAGGTATCAACAAGGTGACAGTGTTGGAAAGATCACGATGATAATGTCCAGTCCATCTCTAACGCAATCCTGATTTCATTACTCGGATTATTACTAAGGGCAGACGCTCCACATAGGGAGAACCTTCTTCTAAGATCTAAGTGTTGCACAATTCCTGAAGGGATGTTTTATAACCTTTACAAAGGAATAACTACTGATATTTATAAACTAATCTGCTATTAATACTGCTTTCGTTCGTGTCAGTATGCACGAAATATTTTTGTACTCATTTATAACTTTTCCAAAGTCTTTAAACACGTTTTCTTTTCTTAAACTCAACTTTCGCAGATTGAATAAAGCATCATCCTCTAGATCAAACGTGACAGTCAATAAGTTTGGATGTACTATGATTATTAAACGAGATTTGTCTAGATCCTTAAAGGTTCGAATTTCATTCGGGTAGAGATCTTTAAGTTTGTACATGTATGCCCTCCGAAGAAATTGGACGCGTATTCGAAATCTAAAATAATTCTCATCAAATTGCAGAAACTTAAAGTTGTAACAAGAAAGTTAGAAAAATTGCAATATTTTTTGTGATAAAAACAATATTTCGAAAGAATATATGAAATATTTTTTTTGTTTCAACTTTAGGTTCTTGCAATGTTGCGATACTATGAAAAATAGCATTAGAATGAGCCCAAGAACAATGAAAGTTTTTTGAAATGATTAAATATTTTGGAAAACATTAAAATTTACACTATTTCTGCAATATCTACTTATAAGATTGACAAATTGTTTTCTTCTTAGGCTTACTTTATACAGAATTTAAGAGCATTCAAGCCTTTAGAGAAAAATTTTAGCTCTGATATGACTAAAATAAAGAGAACTTAATCAATCGCCAACAAAGAGATGTACGAATACTTTCGACCGTCTGTTGGATATCAACGAACTAATAAGAAACTTTAAAAAAGAGTTCTGTTGGAGTTTTAGTTTTAAAGGATGCCAAATTCTACTTAGACCGAAACATCACCAAATCCTCAATTTTTCTATGAAAGTGGAGCCAGAAGTTTTGTGGTGTTCTCATGGCAAGGCTGTATGAAAAATTTTTACGTCATATTTACATATATTCTGGCTTTGCAGAAGTGTGCTCAGAATGCTGTAAACTTCTTTTCTCAAAGCACGTAGTCAAAAATCAGAAAAGAGATTCTTGTGTACAATACTTTTACTTTCCAAACCGTTATCTAGAATGGATATTGAATAATGGATTTTATTTTTAAAAAGGCTATAGTGACCTTAGAAGGTATTGTCTATTTCTCTATATAGGTATTTATTTCTTTGCTCAGAATCTTATATGGAATTGAAATTGATCTGTCAAAATATTTTGAAATTTTTAAAAACAATGTCTTTAAATTGAATTAAATAGGTCCCATGGAAGTTCTGTTTTCTAAATCGGATTAAATATTGATTATTCTAAACGTAAACAGGATAGGACTTAAAGTATTTCATTTTGATTAGGTATACAATTTATTGCTTACATGTGATCTAGGACTATTGATTTTTAACGATTACGAATTTGCTTTCTCTCCTAATATTCTTTCAGACTCAACGTAGAGCAGTATTAATTTTTTGTCACTAGCAAATCTTACATTTTTTCTGACGTGCAAAAAGAAAACATTCTTCGGTACCATTACTATTATTAAGTCCTTACAACTTTCTATTATGCGTAGTTTGACCTTAAGCTGCCAGTCAACTCATTAATTTTAAACAGCAAACATTAACCACATTAGAAGTATCATGTATTCTACAATATGAGCCACCTAATACTATAATTATTTAGCCTGTAATAACATAAATCTTAACTGTAGGATGATTAATATTATCTGCAGCAACATATAAAATAAAAATACAATAGACACCTGCAACTTATATTTAATAATCATATTCAATATAATGTAACACAATATAAAATATACATCTCTCTTATTATAATTTTGTATCATTTCCCCTTTACACATCTTCTAACATTAATTGCTTAACACTTTTATTCCTAGGTTTATGGTATTAATAGACAAAACATTGGTCTCCAGTGAATGTTTATTCCTCTCATTATTAGGTAAAATCTGCAATCAGTTGCAGCTTTCTAAATACAATTTCTCCCATGCTGATAATGATCGATAACAGATATCCGTGAATTGCGACGAAGACAAGACGTCGAAGATTCTTTACACTTTTAACAGTTTCAAATTCTGCATCAGCTTGATTTTCTAAAATATTACCAGTGTGGAACAGATTACGGGAATAATGCCCAGTTAATTTATTTCGCAATCCTGATTCAAGCATTCGGAGTATTATTTGGTCCAAACGCTCCAGGTAAGGTTAACCTTTTTCGACAATCATAATTGTGTTAAAAGCCTAGAAGGGCTGTTTCACAACCTTCACAAGAGAATGACCAGACCTATCTCTAAACGATTCTGCCATTGCTATTGCCTTCAATCCAGGCAGTAAACACGAAACAATGTTATGTATTTTTATAAATCTTTCACAGACTTTTTTTATGTTTTCTTCATTAAATCTCTTCTTTCCAAGATTCGATAAAGCAACTTCATCTTTAACGAATGTTATCTTAAATAGGTTTGTATTTATCATAGGTATTAAGCTAGATTCATCCGAATCTTCAAAGGTGTTGAATTCCGTTTGGGTTGTGATCTTCAAATTTGTGGATGTAAGTCCACCGAAGAAATTACACGCGAATAAGAAAGACAAAGCGATCACTGTGACGAAGAGAATTCTTGCAGCAGCACCTCTGTATTCTCGGGGTGCTGGCATTCCTAATAAAACTGTCAAGGTGTTAAAAACCTCTCAATGGTCAGTATGAAATGTTAGAAGATATCCTGACACGTGAATCAGTACTAAAATTATCAAAAGTACTAGCAGAGTGGCATAAGATGTACTTTCAGATACTACTTCTTCCTCACCGGAGAAAATGGGCACTACGGCATATTTAGACTCTCAATCTAACATTCTGGTTAGTTCTATGATGAATTGCTTTAATGATTGAGACTGCATAACCGCACTAAAAAAAGACGTTGATTTCATTTTTTGCACATTTACCTATCATACTACTTGCTGATTTGTTTTTTGGATTATCGATATCTATTATTTGCATCTACTGATGTAACTACAGATACGCAAAAATTCAACACTTTAGACGAGGCCATGAATGTCAAAACATCTGCTCCGCTGTAATCAACTAGGTGTCCTTTTTCATTATACTTTGCTCTGCTGTAAGGAGAATAGTGGTACAATCCTTCTTTTAAATTGTAGCAATTCATATTTTAGAGTTTATCAGGAAATCATTTAATTTGCCTGGAATATTTGAGCTTTCCACAAGCGTCAGTGAAGGGGTTAAACCGATGTACCAAAGCTTTCACTTATTGACGATTCGGGAGAATTTATGTTTTCAGGTGTGCCCGGCTACAATATTCGACGATTTTTTTTAACGAGTTACGAGCTATAGAAGTGAGGGTTGCGTACTTTTGACGCCGCTTTTAGTTCAGAGAATATAATTTTTTTATATTTTCAGAAACCTAAGCGTACACCAGGTCCATTTGCTTAACAAAAATATATATGTTCGGGTAAATCAATTCTAAGCTAGAAAACATGACGCATCGCGGCACTTTGTAGCACTGCTTGTATTGTATTTTTTGTTTAAATCAAATATTTTTATGAATTCAAATAAACGAATTTTTAAGAAATGCATTGTTCAATATAAGCCAATTTTTTGTTTAAATCAAACAAATTTTACTAAACAAGTTATTTGTTTTAAGCAATCGTACAATTATTTTTTATTTCCTTAAATTGAATTAACCTTTTTTTATTTGTGGCAAAAAATTTGTTTCTTTCAATGATATAAATTAAAACAAATTTTGTTGTTTGATTTAAAAAAACATTTTTTTGAGCGTCCCCTGTATCAGAAATCGTTTACATCTCGCTTCTCGGGGCGCTGCTGAGTGTTGACATGAGAAAATGCATTCGATTCTGGTACGACCAGACCCAAGGCCGGCCCAAAATTCGGGAAAGAGTGTATTATACATCTTTTCTTACTGTCTCCACCATCTACTTTAAACACACCTTTTTATAAAATTTACTTCCCTCTCATTCATTGGTCCGTGGTACAGACAGACCAAATATTGGTATCAAGTGAATCTTTATTCCTGTTGTTGTTAAGTAGATTGCTGTAAGAAGTTGCAGCCTACTGAATAAAATTTCTCCTATAAAGACGAAGATCGATACCAGATATCCGTAAATCGCGATAAAGACCAGACGTTGCCGAAGATTTCTTACACTTATAAGGGTTTGAAACTCCAGGTTTTGGCGATTTTTCAAGGTATCACAAGTGTTGAAAAGACCACAAGAATAGTGTCCAGTCCATTTCTGTCGCACACCTGATTCAATCAGTCTCATTCTTGCTTGGTTCATACGATCTACATAAGGTGAACCTTTTTTTAAAAATATAGATGTATGAGAACTCCAGAAGCGCTTTTTCGTAACCTTAACAGGAGTATGATCTTTCTCTGTAAAAGATTCTGTCATTGATATTGCCTTCGACCTGGGCAGTATGCAGAAAGCATGCTTGTGTTTACTTACCAATCTTTCACGGACTTTATCAAGTTTGCTTCCTTCAAACTTTTCTTTCGCAGATTAGATAAAGCACCTTCAGCATAAAAAGACTCCCAATTTAACATTCTTGTGCGTTCTATGACTAATTTCTTTGATAAAAGGAGTTGCAGAACCGTAGTAACGAATAAATTAATTTAATTATTTAGACACTTGCCCATCATACCGCTCGCAGATTTGTTTTTTGGATTAACAATACCTACTTTCACATTCACTGATAAAACTATAGATGCAGAAAAATTAAGCACTTTGGACAAGGCCTGGAATGTCAAAACATCTGCACCACTCTAATCAACCAGAAGACCTTCGCTATTATACTTAGCTCTGCTACAAGGAGGATTATGAATGAATCCTTCTATTATATTGTAGCCTCTTATATTCTGATGTTTATCAGGAAACCATTTAATTTGTCTAGAATATTTGTACTTTTAATAAACATCAGAAAAGGGATTGAGCCGATGTACGACGGCTTTGACTTGGTGATGATTTTGAAACGATCCTTTTCTAATTGTTTCCTTAGCGAGTTCAAAAACTGTTACTTTCAAATAGCGTTGAGACCACATCTGTCAGAGTAATTTTTCATAGTTGCAAAGGCTTCCCTCACATGGTGAAATAATCAAGCACTTTGGTCTTATCTTTTTGGGCAAAAGTTTGGCAAAAAAATCTAGGAGTCCTGCGCCTGGTACCCAGGCATTTCCTTCAAAATTCTCAATATAGAAACACAAGATCCTTTCTCTTGGTTCGTAGAAAACTAGCAATTTAAAAAAATCTTCTTTCACTTCAGATTGATTGAAATTAATTAAGAACCCCGGCAATTTGGAGAAAAGAGTATTAACAATACTATCAGAATCTAAGTTCGTCATTCTTATATTTGAAAGAAACAGTATTTGATATTTTCCTAAGTCCTTTTTAGCGTATTTTATAGATATTTTTAGGTATCTTGCGTACTTTGTTTCACATTCGTTGTTAAAAACAAAGAAAAAAATTATTTAGATTAACCAAGTTTTTAGGAAGTTCATATTCATTTCGAAAGTTGAGTTTAATTGTATTGTATTATTATTTTTTGGACTAAATTAATTTAACATCTATGAGCTTCGTTTTCTCAAAACATTATTAAATAAGTTCTCTAAGCAACGCAAACGAATCAGCGTATCATACGAAACCTTTATGCATCGCGCAATATGCCTGGTGATCTGACGTCGCTATACCGCGCAAAGCAACGGATAAAGATCAATCATGCGAAGTGGTATCATGCGAAGTGGTGCTATATGGAATTACAGGTACAAAATGGGTTGAGGTAAGGTATTGGTTATTTTTGTTTAGTTTAAGATAAAGAGATTAAAAAATTATTGTTACCATCTTATACCACTCGAAATTATTGCATATCAATAAATAAAATTACATGTGCGCATAGAAAATCTTAGTATTTTAAAGCTAAAGTAGTAGAGGTTTGTACTTTAGCAGCTTTGGAATAACTGGAAGGCATGTTTCCTTAACTTTGGCTTAAATCATTTCATAGCTTGACAGGAGGACACTATATATTTTTTACCTTGACTTTTTATACATGAAAAGCAGGTGTTTGTTTTTTTGACTTGAGTTGGAGTTACATTGACTTGGATTGTCAATTTACTTTATGCCTGGGGAAGCGGGCGTACGCGGATATTCATATATATCTTTCACCCAGTTTGTAGTAAGGCTGTGAAAAGGAGATGAATTTCTATATAAATTTCATGAAAAAATGGACTATTTATCTAGAAAGTCATCACTTTCATGAAGCCTAACATGCCCAGCATGCACATCAATTGCTTGAATTCACAAAACAGATGTGATTCAAAGTGCGCATACGTCAATATTATCAACTCACAGCCTGCTTGATCGAAGCACTTCAAACATCATTTAGAGGCATGGAAGTTCTCACTTTCGAGGTTGCTGTTGCAAAAAAGTTTTTGCACATTAAATCAATGTTCCTAGGTATATAATTGTATATAGATTTTCTATTCATAATAAGAGGTGTGCTCAAAGATAATACAACTTTTTAAATGAAACTGCACCACACCTTTTATATAAAATCCATGTAACATTTTTTATAAATTCTGAAATTAATTATAATTCTTACAAACCTAGTTTTCTTAGATTTGACGGCTACAACATTCGGAGCAAGCCTACGCAGACCCGAAGATTTCACGATTTCCATCATCAACCAATTGTCAGACCTCAGTCCTGATCAAAGTTTCATCAAACCATGCGAAACAGCCAATGGTATCCAATAACAAGGATCAGAAATTTAAATAATCTTGTTCAGGAAAAAGGAACTGCTTCTGTATAAGGTTCAGCTAGTTGTCCAGCTCAAGATAACCGGTTGCAGATTTCAGTAAGGTTTAAAAAAAATAGAGAAGATTGGATAGCCAAAAGTTTCTAATATTTTTATTATATTCCATGTAGGACAGTATTGACTTTCTTCTACGAGTCGTTGTGCACGTATTTTTCTAACATAAGATAACAAAAATTTCCTTAACTTTAATGCAAAGTATTGATTTTCTATAAGCAGTATGACCTTAATGTTCAAGTCAGTTCATCGATTGTTAGCTAGTACACGAAAAACGTGTAGGCTATCTATTAGACTCTATATGTATACCAACTCTTTGACAAAAACATTAAATTCGCGTATATTCAGAACTTTAAATCTTAACTTTCGCTGTCAAGCGCACATTGTTTGTTCCATGATGCATTCACAATAAAATTTGTTTTCGATTGTTTGACCAAAAAGCCAGTGTGGTTTTTTTTATCGTCAAGCATTTTAAAAATGACAATGCGATTTGTGTGCTTTTTGATGTCAATTTTTGTAAGGCCTACTGTACGCAAAAATAAAATAAATATCTTTAGTGAAAGTTCATTCCTTCTATTTTCTCGTAGATCGCTAAGAATACTTGCAGCTTTTTAAATAAAATTTCTTCTGAGAAAACAATAATCGACAGCAGATACCCGTGATTTGCGATAAAGAAAATGCATCATCGAATACTTTATACACTTCATTGGTTTTTAAACTCTACATCCTGATGATTTTCCAAGGTACCAACAAGGTGTCAGTGTTGAAAAGATCACGAGAATGACGTCCAGTCCATTTCTAACGCAACCCTGATTCCATTATTCGGATTATTACTTAGTGCAGACGCTCCACATAGGAAGAACTTTCTTCTAAAACCGTAAGTGTAGCACAATTCCTAAAGGGTTGTTTTATAACCTCTTAAATGAAATTACCACTACCATCTATAAACAAATCTGCTATCAATACTGCTTTTGATTGCGGCAGTATACACGAAACATTTTTGTACTCATTTACAATTTTTTTACAGACTTTAAACACGTTTTCTTTCCTTAAACTCAACTTTCGCAGATTGAATAAAGCATCATCCTCTCGACCAAACGTGACAGCCAATAAGTTTAGATGTACTATGGTTATTAAACGAGAATTGTCCAGATCCTTGAAGGTTTTGAATTTCATTTGGGCAGAGATCTTGAAATTTGTAGATGTTTGTCCTTCCGAGAAATTAGAGGCGTATGAAAAATCTGAAAAAAAAGTTCTCATCACATTGCAAGAACTTCAAGTTGTAACAAAAAAAAAAAAATAGAAAAATTTTAATATTCTTGGTGGTAAGAACAATAATTTTAAAAGATATATAAAACATTTTTTTTCACAACTTCAAATTTTGGCAATGTTGCGATACTATGGAAAACTAGCTTTAGAATGAGCCTAAGAACATTAACATTTTTTAAGAGTTATCAGACGTTCAGGAAAACATTGAAATTTACACTTTTTTTGTAACATCTAGTTAAAAATAGACAAATTGGCCTAATCCTTTTGACATACTTCACGTATTCAGTTTCACATTTGTTGTGAAACTCAAAGAACAGAATTACGTAAATTGACAAAGGTTAGGGGAAATTAGTATTTATTTTTAATGTTTAATAACCAAATTTTTTTGTGCGTAAAAAATAGAATATTATAGTCGGCGGCCATCTATCGGATATCAACGAACTAGAGTCCGCGTCAAAAGTACGCGATCCTCACTTTAATAGCTCGTGACTCGTTTGGAAAAAATCGCAGAATATTCTAGCCAGGCACATGTAAAAGCATAAAGTCTCCCGAATTGAACGATGTGTAGACTGTTGTTCTAAAGAATTGTTTACAATAGTGCCGATCTAAAACGTGCTGAGAAACAAGGTTTTTAGGCAAATTTTTTCAAGCCTCGACTTTCGAAGCTTCTCAGAATAAGCTGGGCGTCTTGAAAAATCTAAGAAAATTCAAAAACGCTCCTTAAGGTGTCTAGAATGCAACGCAGTTTTCCAAATTTCAAAATATGAAATTTTTTACTAATTATAGACCATTTTCCACAAGCATATCATCTTTGAAAGAAATAATGATAGGTAGTTGTATTTTGGCTCAAAATGTGCATTTTTGTAACGTGATTGAAGTGTGCTTCAAAAAAATGAAATTAGATCAATATTTCTCAAAATAATGCTTTATGAATGTTCAAGAATTTAATAAGAGTGACCACCGTACAGAAAGTGCTCGAAAAAAAGTATCCATTTCACAACAATAGGGACCTCACAAGAAAGGGAATACCGATATCTATGCCTTTTTTCCCTTCCGGATATCACCTTCCTTCTAAGGCCCCTATTGTTGTGAAAAAAATACTTTTTTCTAGCACTTTTTGCACAGGGGACACTCTTATTAAATTACAAAATATTAGTAAAGCATTATTTCAAAAAATATATATGCTTGTGGAAAATGGCCTGTAATTAGTGAATAATTTCATATTTTAAAATTTGGTACTGACTATTTCTTTGACCAACGACTACTAATTCTTAACGATTACAATTTAGCTTTCTCTCCGAATATTATTTTAGAATCAACGTAGAGCAGTATTGATTTTTTTTGTTACTAGTACATTTTACACTTTTTCTCCCGTGCAGGAAGAAAACTTTCCTTGTCTCTATCACAATGTATCGACTTTCTATTATGTGTAGTTTGACCATGAGCTGCCGGTCAACTCAACGATTCTAAATAGCAAACGTTTAACACATTAGAATATGACATGTATTCTACAATACGAGAAATCTACCACTATAATTCCTTAGCCTGTGATAGCATGCATCTTAACTGTAGAATAATTAGTATTATCTGCAGCACCATATAAGATAAGAAGAATACTGTATAAAAGCAATAGATCTCGCAGTAGATGTAAATGAAAAAAGTATTAACGTTTCTCCAAACAGTTTCATGCAAAATTCAAAACATTATAAATTAAACAATACAAATTTACATATTTACTAATTTACTTATATATATATATATATATATATATATATATAATATACATTTATCTTACATCATTCTAAATAGTTTTTACTCAGGTCAAAGCTACAATGGACAGCTTCAACTAATATTTAATAATCATATTCAATATTATCTAGCACAATATAAAATGCACATCTCTCCTATTATTGTCTTCATCATTAACCCTTTACACAACTTCTTACACTATTTGTTAAACACTTTTATTCCTTGGTCCATGGTCCAGTTGCAGATTTCTAAATACAATTTCTCCCATAAAGACGATGATCGATAAGAGATATCCGTGAATTGCAATAAAGACAAGACGTCGTCGAAGATTCTTTACACTTCCAACGGTTTCAAATTCTGCTTCATCTTGATTTTCCAAAATATTACCAGTGTAGGAAAGATCACGGGAATAATGCCCAGTCCATTTATTTCGCAATCCCGATTCAAGCATTCGGAGTATAATTTGGTCTAAACGCTCCAGGTAGGGTGAACCTTT
>JAUELO010020410.1:0-11078 GCA_032357855.1 Amphibolips quercusostensackenii
GCCCGGGGCTATGAAACCATGGAAATGGCAAAATAATAATAACACCATTTTTTTAATTTTAGATTAACAGATATGACTTATATGGAGCTGAAAAGGAATAAAATCAAGAGTAGAAATCAATATTTTAAAGTTAAGTATGTTAAAAATCACTGTATATCCTGTCGCACAAGTTTTTTTGGGTCATTATGCATTGCTATTTTAGTAGAAAATTTGAAAATGATAATCGCACTATTTATTTGCGTAATATTTTTGAGAAAATGCCCGGTAATGCTCCATATGTATTGATCATATTATGAAATGAAAGAGTATTTTAAAGCATTGAAGTCTAAATAAAATAAATTGACGAAATTATAATTTTCCTCATGTTTTTAAATATTTTTATTTATTTTGAAAATAATTTTGAAAGATTTTTGAACTTTGAAGGGTTTCGTAGCCCCAGATAGAAACCTTAAACTTTAGTCAGGTATCAGTCTATCCGTTGTACCTAATTTTCGGAAGGGAAAATAGTGGCAAGTACATCAAGTGAGGAGAGTGCAGGCTGATGTAATAAAGAAAGTGAAGCCAAGTAGGTGGGAGTGAGGAGAGTGGACATAAGGGAAGTGAGTCGAAGAGTAGCAGGGAAGTAAGAATGACTAGGGAAGGGAACAAGAAGATGAGTAGGGAAAGAGAAGTGAGGGTGAGTAGAGTAGGGGAAGTGAGGAGCAGTGTGCAGTGGTCAATTAAGGCAAGGAAGGGGTGTAGACATAGGGGAAGTGAGGGAAAAAGTAGTAGGGAGGTGTGAATGACTAGGGGAGGGAAAGTGAGGATAAGCAGAGCAGAGAAAGTGAGAATGAGTTGAGTATGGGAAGTAAGGAGGAGTAAGGGAAGTGAAGATAAGTGTAAGATGGTAAAGTAGGGGGAGTGAGGGGAGTAGACATAGCGAAAGTGAGGGCAGGAATAGGGAAGTGAGGTTGAGTAGGGAAATTTGGGGGTAGGTAATAGGAGAAGTAATGATAGGTAAAGTAGGGGAAGAATGGTGTGATGAAGGGGGAAGTAACGGCAGGGATAGTATGGGAAGGAAGAGAAAGTAGGGGAAGTGTGGGAAGGCAATGTTAGAGGAGGGAGGAAGGGGTGGAATATTATGAGGGGGACGTAACCTCAATTTGAAAAAAATTTGAGCTAGAATTAAAAGCACAACATTTATGAAACGTATTATTTCTTGTAGATTTTTGGAATATTTTTACAATATATTTCAAGATAAATGAGATCAAATGTGCCAAAAATCGGTTATATGGCGTTTTTTGACATAATCATTTCAAAAACCTGACGTGGTCGTAGGATTTCCTTTCGAATATAGATTCACAGAACAAAAATCTACGGAAAGTAATACGTCTTATCCTTGTAAAATTTATGTAATAAGTGAATCAAAGTCAAATTCATTTCCAGCAAAATCATAATTTTTAAATTTTGCATTTAACTCATTGCCAAACTTATAAACGTGTTTCTAGAAATTTGTAAATATTTTAAATTTAAGAGAAAATCCTTCTCTTTCAGTTTTATCTAAAAAACACTAATAAAAGTTACGCAACTGCTAAGTAATCATAAAAAAATATTTACTTGTGCAACGGAAAAGTTTGCGAAGCTTGAAGTCCGAGATTAATCTTAATACGTAATAATTTGATAGTGGAAAACTAGTAATTGTTTGTTGAGAATATGCGATTTCACTCAGGGCTGTATGTATTAATTAGAAGAAGCTTATTATAGAAACAAAAACGTGACAAATATAAAAGTTTATGTGAAATTTTTAACTTTATTGAAACGGCTATTCATAAAATTTGTTAAAATTATCACCAGGAAACATACTTAATGTTATCTAAGTTTGTACCATTACTTCCAGCGACGTCCTACCCCCTTCAATTGTTACTAACCCTAGTTTCTGACGCGTCTTTTTCAGTAAGAGTCATAATTATTATTTTCCTATTTAAATGGGCGATGATACTAGGACATATACTAAATCTATGGGCACTATACTCATCTCCCGAAAGAAACTGGAAGTGAGTACATTCTTTTCATGTTCAAAAAAAAGTATAACGCTTAGGGTATATGCATAAATTACGTGACAGGCGTTTTTGGGAGCGGTAGTCAGAAAAATGTTAGATATGTTGCATGAAGTTAAGGTAAGATATTTTAAATGATTCCAAATGATTTCAGAGGATTTCCAAAATTTTTAAATATTTTAAAGAATTTCTAAGGAATTTAAAGGGATTTTACGGTATTTTTTAAGATTTTAAAGAATTTGAGTAATTTTGAACTATTTAATATAATTTTACGGGATTTCGAGGAATTTCATGATATTTTATGAAATATCTGAACAGTTTTTAAAAATGCAAGGGATTACAGCAGATTTCAGAGGATTAAAAATATTTTACAGTTTTTTAAAGGAATATCATCAGATGTCATGCAACTTCAACGGATTTTAAGGAATTTCATAATATGTTAATGAAATTTCAAATAATTCATTCAAACGCATTAAGATATTTTTAAACATTAAACATTTTGTTTGAAGTGTTTGAAAGATTTTAGTATATTTTATAAGATTCCCATTTATTTCAATAGTTTTTCAACAAATTTCAAAGGTTTTAAAGATTTTAGAGTATTTTAAAAGATTTCGAAAAATCTTCAAGAGCTTTAAATAACTTAAGGTATTTTAGAAGATTGAAAATATGTTATGGTATCTTAAAGAATTCCAAGGATTTTAAAGATTTCAAGAGATTTCCAAGTATCTTAAAGTATTTCTAAAGATATTGAAAAATTTGAAAGATTTTAGAATATTCAAAAGAGTCCAAGGTATTTTGATGGATTTTATTAGATTTCCGAAGATTTTGAAGGATTTTATAGGAATTCAAATATGTCAATGGATTTTAACTTTCGGGAAATTTTCAAAAATATCAGATTTCATGTAATTTAACGGGCTTTCAAGAAAATTTCAAAAGCTTCAAAAACTTGCAAGGGATACAAAATAATTTAAAGAATAGATTCATGTCAGGGTTTCTTGCCGGATTTAAAGACTTTAAAGAATCTCAAAGTATGTCAAAAGATTTTAACTCGGATTTCGATTAATTGAAAATATTTTACGAGTAGGGTATCTTAAAAGATTCCAAGGAAGAGAATTTATCCACAAGAATTAAGTGGTTTTGAAGGATTACAAATATCTTCAAATATTTTCAGGTATTATTAAATATTTAAGAGTATTTTTTCCAAATATCCATAAAAACAAATTTCTTTGTAATTTTTGAAAATACTACTACCACAAAATCGTTCAACCTGTTTTGAGTTTATCAGGCTTTACATTATTTACTGAAGACACTCCTAGATTTAGTGATCTACTTTTTTAGATTTGACGATAAATTCAACAGGAAGTAAAATTATCTACAAGCTTCATTAAAACTTTTCAATCTTCTAAATTGTTCTAAAAAAATAAATTTAAGCGATTTAATAAAAAATTTGAGAAAATTGTATAATCTTATTTCACATTACACTTTACGCTTAGATTGTCAAAAAATCTATAGAAAGGCATATTAAATAATTGGAGATGAAACAAAATGTAATACTTCTTTGTATATGGTCTTCCAAAAGTAGTGTCCATCCCTAGAATTTTTGATGGGTAACCGACACATTTATTCTATTTTATTATATAGTTATTATGTACGTTATTATATAGTTTCTTTGTTGCGTGTTTCATATAGTTTTAGTTTTCTTTTTTAATTTTATTTTGATAGCTTCTAATTATTCGGTATTTCGGATTTCTTGGGTAATAAGTAAATAAATAATTGTTTTTAATAAGAAGTTTATGGATGGTCTCTTACGAACCCTGCCACTATTTTTTCTTGTTTTATCAATTTGAATGAAATATTACACTATTGAGCTATCACAGAAAAACTAAGAATTCAATATTGATTCAGCTTATTTTCTGACGAAATCATTTTGAACTTTAAGTATATTCCATCTCTCGATCAATTTTTACACTGAAAAACAATTGAACTGATTTCAATATTTAATAGATTTAATAATAATTTGGAACAACAGGAATGTCCTATCTGAATAGCTTCAAATTCTAAAGTATTATGCGATAGATGTAGCACTGAAGCGACCAATAAGAAAAGTATAACTATGCAGAAGCCAGAAAAATTTGCATCGATATAATATAGTCAGCTTTGAAGTTTTCTGGTTAATTTGAGGCAAACATATAGGAAAATTTCAAATTGTCAGCAAATCCTTATTTTTCAAATATTCTAAAAAGTTCCTTGTTATTGCTAAGATAGCGCGAATTCTAAATTTACTATTAAAGTCACTGCGCTATGCATATAAGTGGAAAACATACAGTAATTAACATATTGTTTGATAAATATAAGCAGAGAATTCAAAGCAGAAACAATGTCGTTTACAATTATAAGATAAGCATTAAAAGGATATTGTAACGCTTACAGGGACATGCCATGGCCTAAGATTCGATTACAAATGTTCTAAGACGCAAAAGTTTAAACATGAAAAAGGCGAGTTTGCGGCGTTATTGTAGAGAGTCAAAGTTAAGGAATTATAACCAATTTTGTCTACTGGATGTGACAGCTGGAGGCTTCTTAAAAAATCGAGGGCCTAACATCCACATACGCAGGACAAGTAGCCAAGAGATAATACAAATCTTTTTTTTCCTCGAGACTGCATATCGGACAGCTTCTAGATGGCTCATACATAAATTTAAACTCGCCGATACGAATGCAACATCTAATTGAACCCAGGAGCCTGAGCTGAGCAATTGTACTTGTAACATAAAAAGGGAGCCGGAAGGTAAGATAAGGTTGTATACCTGGCACTAAAGACAAATATGGAAACACCTATAGAGTTTCAGATTTTAGTACTCTACCATAGTTTGGGCACTTTAAATGGACTGAAAAATTATGCAAGGTTGTTTCTTTAATCTTTTGTATAGTTGCATCTAGTCCTGGCCATAAATGAGTATAGTTACGTACGCAGAAAAATTCTTCAGTTACAAAACCCCATTAATTTTAACGTTACTCGAAGGCTTACCTGCTATGAAATTTAATTTTTCAAAGCAAGTATGGGATATCGTTGGACCTTCATTTCCAACTGCCTCTCCAACCAACTTAGCGCTGGCTTCAAAATATCATAAGCCAATTATAATCTATCAGTTTGGAGTCGTAACGCATAATTTTATGTTTTATATGGAAGGTTTAAAACTTTCTTGAATCCGAAAAAGCATGATTTTAGTGCACCAAATATCAGACTTGGTAGCCTCTTTAAAGAAAAGACCCGAACTTAAGAAAATAAAACCTAAGTAGAGATACACTTCAACTACTTCAAGCTGAACCCCAAAGAAAAAGAAACTATAACTTCAAGGGTGACCTGTATGAAATGCTACAATTTTTTATTTAGATTTAGGCGAGGATCCATATATCGTCAGCGTAGGCTAGTAAACTTACATCAATTAGGTGATCGATCGAAATATGTTTTGCCCCGTGATTTTTTAGGTATTCCTTTAAGTCCGAAAATCAATCAAGTTGATATAAGAGGACTGAGAATCTCGCTTTGGAAAACCCCTAGACTAACACTAACTGACGTGGTAGGGCTGAACATAGTCCTACTAGCCACTGAAGCGTAATCATATAAACTTTTGATAATTCTTAACATTTTTGTACTCACTCCTTTCCTGATTAATTTTCGTCAAAAAAGCAAGTGATTTATGAAAGAAAAGGCTTTTTCAAAATTTTTTAAAAACAAAAAGACCTTACGTTTCGTAATAGCAAAATTAATTCAAATTAATGCATTCCGAGTGAAAATGTGATCTGTACAAGTACGGCCATCCTTTAAACCCGTCTGATTTTTTGGAAGGCAGTATATACTTTAGCTCATCTAGTCAGCATTAACAACAGAATTTGGGTATACATTTTTGCAAGAGAATCAATCAAAGCAATTGCTTTGTAGTTTTAAGGGTATTATCTTTTTCATAGAGCATAACAATTTTGATGTTTTTCCAGTCAGAAGGAACTTTCTTTGTTTTCCAAATTCTGTTGAAAAAAGCTAACCAGACCAGGGACCCAGTTTTCCGGTCTTCTACTTCCTTTTCCGAGACGGTATAATCCAGTTAAGGATGAGAATTTATACACCACTGAACATTAACAGAAACATGTTGAGTATTTAGTGAATCCGCAAAAGCCTGCTAACGTTTAAACTTATAGGAAAAACTTTATTTTAAAACTATTAACTGCCGCTGTTCAGAACGCTTTAGCGTTATTGCAAGATGCAAGACTATTCAACAGACCGCACTCAAAATCCTTTTTTTTTAATATGGAGTTCGAGGTAAGCTTTCTTTATTTTCCTATGCTCAGTAACATCCAAATCGGAAAATTGAGATAATTCACATTTTTTTAAGTCTCTTAATTTACGACACATGATATCACATTTTCTACAGAACCAGACTTTTTTTCTGGCGTTCGCCAAGAAGGTTTAGAAACCAGGCCTAGCTTATTCGCTGCTAGCGGAATGGCACATGTGAGATTCTTGTCCAGCACCTCCACGCATCATCACTAGTGCAAAAAGCATTAGGCGAGATTAAAATTTGCTCAGTGTATGTCCCTAAAGCTCTTTCCCTCCAGACTAAATGCTTGTGATTAAGAAAGTTATTCAGCCCACCATTTAAAATTAAATTATCTTGAGTCATTTTGAAAACACAGGTAAATAAGCTAATAATGTAGGAATATCCAATACCGAAAAATCTGAAATCAAACCCAAGGAGTCTGTATGATAAAATATGAGATCAACTACACTTTTGCCCTGCTGATCTATGAAATCGTATTTTACTAGACTGTTATTGACAAATCTTCTATTTAAAATAACTAAATTATACCCTTTTAAACAATTTATTAATGCCTCACCACTGGGATTGATCTCTTGGTCTATCAGTAACTGATTCAATTTCCGTACATGAGAATTAAATCACCCTCACCCCAACCCCCAAAAGTCGAAGCATCGGGATACAGTGAGCAAATTCCATTAATCAACATCTCCAGCACTTCGCCAAGAGCCAGGCAACCTAACGAAGAGATGACATAAACATTAAAAATGCTACCTTTAAAGGTTTGGTAGTAACACTTTAGTAAAAGTCTAATTGGAAGAAATGCTTAATATCCCATAGCCGAAATATGAGCGATTAACGTATATAGCTAAACTTCCGCTAGCTCGTCCTTTATTACTATCTCTAGGAACTATACTTACTACTCTAATTACGGTGTAATTATAAAGCCAGGCCGGAGGAGCTTCTGCTGATAACCAGGACCAGGATTTAGCGAAGCATATTATAACCTTATCGATGACCGAAAAGGCAAGCGTGAAAAAATTAGTTAACCGTGCACATTACAAAAAATTATGCCAAAGTCAAAGTTTACCCCTTGTATACCACTAGCATCTAGATTGTCTTCAAAACTCTTTGCAGACAAGAGTTAGGAAACCGGGTTTCTTGTCCTGCTCGTTGATTTATTTGATTTGCCAGAAGTCTTGCTGGGAAACTTGTCACTTTGACTGTCAGAGTAGGAGAAAAATAAGGAACATGGATGACTTTACCTTGCTCCGGCAGCTTTTTTGACTGTATATGGGGGATCAGAAACACTGTCATGGAAACAAGTATTTTGTAAATGTGATTTCCCTTGGGATTTAATAATTTTTGAATCCGTAAGAGGCTTATCATCAAGTAGCAGTTTCTTTCCCTTCATAAAAGCCTTAATCCTAGACTGTTAAAGCTTTTCCTTAGCCATCCACAGTTTTTAACTCTCTAGTTTCTCTTGTAGCAAATAAGTCGTGACTGATACCAATATTTTTTGCTGCTGGCTATTCTCGCTTTTCTATAACTAACTGCTTACGAAAACGAGAGCACAACTTAACCAAAAGAGGGCGATCACCCTGTCTCTTCCCGAAACGAAAGGCATTTCTAATGTGCTCAGCCGAGGTCGATATATCCACCTCTGGGAAAGTGCGAACAAGACAGCTTGGCATTTCTTCGTTATTTTTTGGATTCTCATGATGTTTGTGAACAATTAGGTTATAAGCACGAACTCTCCTTTGGAGAGAGAAAATTTCACTCCTCAAAGTGGATACCATTTACAGCTAGAGCCGAATCACTCTTTTCTAACCTGTCATAATTTGCTTTTAGCAACTGTGACTCTTTAAAAAGCGAATTTGAATCAGTTTTAAGTTTAGAGATAGTTTTTTTTTAATGCTCCTAACATTTTTCTTGGTCTCAGCAGTATCCGCTCCTATAGATGTTAAAAGTTTCATTATTTATGCGCCCTAGAATAATGCAAATTTTTTAATTTCTATGAAAGTAACTGTACTCTATGAAGCTCTATAAAAGTTAAATTTTTTTCTACATAATCATGTTAATTTTTTAAGGTATTTGAGGGAATCTGAAGCAAATACAGAAAGTTTTCAATTCTAACCCATACTTTAACTTCAAAAGTTTCTAAAAATTCCGCCGAAATATGACATCTTATAGTCCCTGACAAATATACTTCTCCCTTCTCCTATCTTTTTATTTACATTACCTTACTAACTATATTCTATACGTCTTTCTAAACTTACCTAATTGCTATTTCAGTAACAAGAGACTCATAAATAATTCAATACAATTCTGTCATCACTCTTAAATGAGAGGAATATAAATTAAATTATAATCAAAATTTGAACTAAAGCGACATTAATTTAAAATTTAAAATACGTTAATTCAATCAAGTTTCTAAAATGTTTAATTCTGCTTCTTTTAAGTGATTTTAAATTATGCAAGAGGATTTCGTCGATTTAAGGTCAAAATGATAGGAAGTTTAAACTTTTATCAATAAAAATTGCACAACTTTAAAATTAAAGGTCATAAATTGAACGATTTTAATTCATAAGCGTGACTAATTATTGTAAATTTTAATTTTTAAAAGCTAAATTTGATACTGAATTTCCACAATGTAAGTGGTTGTGTTCGGGCGTTCCACATTCTTACATTCTGTAACTAATGCTTTACTAAATAAATAATTCATAATTTTTTTAGATACTGTAACTTATCCCTTACGAAATAAATAATTAATTATTTTTATAACTTTTAGGCTATGTAGCTATGTAATCACTATGCAATCTCACTTCGTGCACTATCACAATTTATTAAATTAAAATCAATTATCAGAGTGAAAGAAAAAATCAGCCTAATTTAAAATAATCCTGTCTTAATTTAAAAGCACATTGTGCATGAAATTTATCGTACGTGAGTGGAAAAAACTTACAATACATGTGCATTAAAAGTAATGTTTCTAAAGGTTCTATTATATGGCTAATCAATCTTGCAAATAAGGAAAATACCATTTTCTAACATAAATAGCTTTTATCTTTCCACACGGTTGTAATAAACAAATAAGACTACGTCATCAGACATTGGATAGTATATTATATAAGGTTCAAATTTTTCAAGCATTAAGTTTCACTTCTTTATCATTGTATCTGCATTGAAAAAATGAAGATCATCTTATTACGCTTTATCTGCATGATTTTTCTTAATTCTGCAAGTAAGTTTAATATAATATTAATAAATAAGCATGTGTCTATTATTATGGAATTTTCTGTGAGATAAACTTGTAAAGTATTACGTTTAATATTATTATTAATACTTAAAGTAATTTGCTTTCTATTTTGCACTTTGAAAAAGATCAAAGAAATTTAAAGTTTTTGGTTTAAAAAGTGATCTAAGAATGTTGAAAAGGCTTTAAATCGCATTCCTAATCATTTCCGTAATATTATCTCTAGACGGAAAATTGCATGATCTAGACCATAAACTAGACTGCCGACTTCACAGAAGAACACTGGTCTTTGATTTGTTACTTTGTTACTTTGTTACTTGCAGCATTAAAGGTGCACATCTAGAAAAAATTCATCATTTTGAGACCAAATTTTGGCTCATTTCGAAATTTGTGGAGTGTTGGACCGAACTTTTATCCACCTAATCACCTGTCAAAATAACTTATTCACTCTACGCTATTTAGTCATAACAAATAATAATAAGCAAATAAATTGCAATAATATTTACTTAATTATTTATTTTCCTTCATTACATTGCGCGTATTAGTGATTTGAAATAAAATAAGTGGCTCGTTTTGCAATATGCAAATCTTAAGTTAAACATGACCGGCATGACGTTCAAATTAAAACAGGGATGTAACGGCCAAGTCGTGACCGTCTACACTCTACGTACACAGGGAAGCCTGAGCGTCCAAAAATATTCGGGTATTAAGCATTTGGATACTTATGTACAAATAACTTTTGCTTTAAAAAAATCAATAAATATAAATTGCTTTAATTTAATTTAAGGGGGCTTATGAGTATCATGCAGGTGCGTGCAATATTTCCAAAAGCCCAAATCCGATGGGTTGGGTCGGTATTTTTTTAGATCGGGTCGACCAGGTTGGGTTTGCAACCCGGCCTGAAAACCCGACACGAAAACTCAAACGCTGGCCCAAAAACTCAATAAAAAATTTCCTAAAATATATGGTAATTTACAGTAACTTTGACCAAATATTTGAATTTTCAAGGAAAAAATCAATTTTTAATAAATTAGTGTCATTAACAACCAAATAGTTGAACTTTCAAGCAGAAAAGACAAATTTTCAATAACATAGTTGAACTTTTCACGAAATAGTAACGTTTCTAATCCAAAAGGACGAATTTTTTAAAAACAGAATTTAAAAAAAATTAATTTCAACTAAAAAAGATTACTTATCTACCATGAAAGATAAATTTGTAATCCAGAAAAAATTGTACCAAAAACAGTTATATTTTCAATACTGTTAAAATTGTTTTTAAAATAATATACTTTTAATATACAAATATATCTGAATTTTAATATACTTTGTTATTTAATTTGAAATAATTAACAAAGTATAGTTAATACAATAGTCATGCACTAAAAAAAAGGTTACTTGCACTAAGTAAATTTTACTTGGTTAAAGTAAGTGAAAGTCCCGAATATTTGCAAGACTTTGATTCACAGAAATATT
>JAUELO010020418.1:0-11077 GCA_032357855.1 Amphibolips quercusostensackenii
AAAACGGGTTGAGTTTCGGCCGCGAGGAGAAACGGTTTAGGCGTCTAACCCGTTTCTGCCCTTAGCGTATTTTAATCCACTTCTCCTCTGATGCTCAGTCAAACCGTACAAATCCGCTTTCGTTCCGCTACTAATTCTACGCCGCTTTAGACCTCGGCCCGTCATATTATACTGTATTTGACTACATATTTTTTTGAAATTTTTTTTTGGAATTAATTACTTGGCTAAAGTTAAACTCTTGTTAAAATTTAATTTTTTCACTGAAGATAAAAATTAATTTTTTTTACTAAAAGTTTACTGTTTCAAAAAAAATTGCAACTATTTTGATGAAAATTTATCTTTTGTTTGAAATTTTTTTTGCCTTAAACTGAAAATGTCTTAAATCCAATTGCATTCCAATTAAATTTTTTATAATTTTAATTAAAAGCAATCTTGTTTAGTTGCAAATTCATCTTTTTGGATTAAAATTCAACTATTCGAGTTGAAAAATCGTCTTTCTAGTAGAAAATTCATCACTTTGAAAATGTAAAAATTCAGTAAAACTCAGGTTTTTTTGGTTGAAAACTATTTTTTTTTTAACTGAAAATTTAAGTATTTAATTGTTGGTTGACAATGTATCTTTTTTGGTTGAAAAGTCAGGTATTTTGTTAAAAATTTGCCTCTTGGTAAACATTAATCTTCTTGGTTGAAAATGCAACTATTTCAGTTCAAAATTCGTATTTTTTTTTTTAAATTGAGGTATTCTTGTTAAAGGTTTATCGTTACAGTTAAAAATTCATAGGTTTGGTTGAAAATTATTTTTTTTTCTTAGTATAACTATTTCAGTTTTGGTTGTAAATAGATCTTTTTTTAGTTCAAAATTCAACTATTAGGTTGAAAATTTGTATTTTTTTTAGTTTAAAATTTCCCTATTTTGTTAAAAATTTATCTATTTTGTTGAAAAGTCTATTTTGGTAAAAAATTAATCTTGTTTAAACATTTTTTTGTGAAAAATTAATTTTTTGAACTGAAAATTGATCTATTCCATTTTGGTTTGGAAACTGATCTTTTTTAGTACAAAATTTAACTATTTAGTTAAAAAATTATATTTTTCAGTTGAAAGTTCAATTATTTGGTTGCGAATTCATGTAATTTGTTGAGAAGTCCTGCTTCCAAAAATTAGGACACCCTACTTGAAAAATAAAAAAAATATTTTTTATTTAAATGATATTAGGGATTTCATGATGGTGTGATTCTTGGTACAACAATTTTAATTGAAAACGTCTTAACAACTTAACAAATATTGAATTACTTAAAACTAGTTTGAATTTTCGCGGACAGTTCAATTCCGGCGTTCCTTGATCCTCCCCTTTTTTGAATTGTTTTAGCCATTAGGCATTTTCACTTCAACCACCAGCTAACTTCACTTCGTTGAGTTCTGGGGGGAAAACAATGGTCCAAATGCATGGGACAAAACTTTATTTTTGTAATATCTTTGTAACGAATAATATTTTAACATTTAATGATTTAATTTAATAGTTCTTCAAAAATATAAACTATTTTTCAAATATACTTTATATAGAAAAAATTAGTTTTTATATCGCTATTAGCAAAATAAGGAAAAAATGGACCGGATCCCATCCATTTGGTCCATTGTTTTCCCCTCAGCAGTGAACAAAGTGAAGTTAGCTGATGATGAAGTGAAAATAACTAATTAGTGTCAGCGTTCCAGCGTTCTTTGTTTGTATACAATCACTAAAAAGAAAACATAGCTGTTTAGTAAACAACAGCCTAAGAAAGATTACTTAAAAATACCCAATGAGTTAAAAGATGTTATGCAATTAGTTAAATACTTGAAATTGTTGGAAAAATTCAATATCTCGAAATAACCGCCGAAAATCATTTTTCCTAACCTCACATTAAATTTATTCTGTGCATTCTGTATTGTGTACAGTATTCTTGCTGGTCTTTATGGCCGAGATGGAAGAAAAAACGAAATCCGAAACAATAGATGAAAGATTTTGGAGTGATTTAAATCAGGCTTTTATTAATGTGCCTTATAGTTCGCATAAACCATGTGTTCTACTCAAATCTGTAAACATTGATAGTCAGGAAATGATGGACAGAATCGCCAATCTATTTTTTGAAAAGGTGAGTTTCATTCAAATTTCAATTTCGTCTATTTTTGATTCGTGTTTTAAATTCCTTTGTTTTCAAGCATAGACACATTACAGTCTTACAACTTTTTTATTTTTTTATTGATCATTTTTGGCTGAAAATTCAACTACTTTATTGAAATCCAATTTTTTTAAATAAAAATGTAGCTTTCATTTTTTGAATCACTTTTTCTTAAGATTTAAAAATTCTACGTACTCCTATTTGTAGCACACAAAAATACGAACAGTTTATCCTTGTGATTTTTTTGGTAAAAAAAATGACCAGAGTTATAGCATTTACATTATTACAAAATTAAAAAAAAAACGAAAATAAAAATTTTAAGCCAAACAGTGGACGATATAAAAAAGATGAATAAACAAAACTTGTACACCCAAAATAGATCTACAAATTTGTAATGAATCACTTGTTGATAGGACGTGCAGTTTTTGTTTTATTCGTAAGACATCAAAAATAAAAAAGTGATATTTTTGGATAAACGATATAAGCTCAGAAAAAACAGACAAAAGTACCAAAAAAAATTGAGAAACAATAGTTTTAAACCTAAAAAATATCTGCAAATTTCTTATTAATCATTTTTTTATATTGAACGGATAGTTTTTGTTTTATTTACAAAAAAAAAATAATTGAACATAAAAAATAATTTTTTTCATAATCGACATAAAATATAAAAAAATAATTCATTTTTAGGTAGAATGGGTAGATTTTTTTAAAATCGTAAAACATACGGTTTAATAAGAAAGGGCAAATTTAATTCTTTGAAAAACGACAAAAGGGACGAAAAAAATGAAAAGACAAAAGTTTTTCAATCCAAAAAGATCTACAAGATTGTTAAAAACTTTTGTTATAAAATTTTGCTATAAACATACATTAAAATTAAAAATTTGAATTTTAGGAAAAATGCCACGAGCTACAATAACATTATATTTAACAAAATTTGTCGCGTAAATTATATCAACAAATTTTCTTTGAACCTCTTTCCTCTAGAATACGTATGTTTGGTTTAAATCGTAAAAAATAAAATTGAAAATTTGCAAATAAAATTTATGGAAAAACGACACAAGTTTCAATAAAGTATTCAATAACAGAATTGTTGTTTTTCTATAAGATGCACACTTTTTTAAATTATAAAAATAAGATAATTCGTCTTTATTGAAAGAATACTTAATTTTTGTTTGTTGAAAATTCGCCTTTTTTATTGAACTTAGCAGTTATTGAATTCAAATAAAAAAAAATTTGAGTTGAAAAATTAACTATTATGTAAGTTTTTGTTAAAAATGAATCTTTTTTGGATAATTCATCATTTTATTTAAAAAATCTGTTTGTTTTTGAAAATTAATTTTTTGAAACTGAAAATGGAACCTAATTAAAAATTGAATGTAATTAAAATATCCATATTCATTTGAAAATTTATCTTCTTCGTTGTTGCCAATCGAACTATTTGTTTGAAAATTCATTTTTTTTTAAATATATCATATTTTATGAAAATTCATTTCTTTAATTGAAAATCTATTCCATTTTTTGTGGAAAATTGATATTTTTTATAGAACTTTAGTCTTTTTAGTTAATAATTTATCTTTGGTTAAAAATCTAACTACTTTGTTGAAAATTTTATTCTATTTGGTTGAAAAATAATTTTTCGTTTGGAAATTTAACCATTTGGTTAAAAATTCTTTTCTTTTTTTTTTGAAGGTTCATCACAGATACAAGTTCATTTCTTTGAAAGAAAATTTAAATATTCCATTACTTTTAAGTTTATCTTTTTTGATAAAAATTCAATTTTCTTGGTTCAAAATTTATCTGCCTATCTGAAAATTTAACTATTTCCTTTAAAATTTATTTTATTTTGTTGAAAATAGATATTACTGAAAATTTGCATGTTCTGTTTTTGGTTAAAAATTCATTTTTTGGTAGAATATTATGATTTTTTTTTTAATTTATCTGTTTTAGTTAAAAATACATGTATTTTCTTTAAAAAAAATTTTTCGGTCGAAAATTAATTTTTTGACTGAAAATTTAACTATTCTACGTTTATTTAAAAACTTATCATTGTTTAAAATTTATTTTTTGTTAATGATTCATAATTCTAGTTGAATTTGAATATAATAATTATAGTTGAGTCATTGTTGAAAATTGATTTTTTAATAGAAATTTAATCTTCTTGGTTGAAAATGTATGTTTGGTTTGAAATTTAACTACCTCATTGAAAATTTGTTTGGTTGAAAATTAATTTTTTTGATGAAAATTTAACTGATCTATTTTTGCTTAAAAATTAACTTTTATTGTTGAAGGTTCATAATTTTATTAAAAAATTCATTTTATTAACAGAACATTCAACTAATCCATTTTTTGTTGAAAATTGATTTTTTTAATAGAAATTTAATCTTATTGGTTGTAAATTCATATGCTTGGTTGAAAGTTTAACTTTTTCGTTAATTTTTTTTTATTTGGCTGAAAATTTATTTTTTACTGAAAATTTAACTGTTCTGTTTTTGGTTAATAAGTTTTTTCTTTTTTGTTATTCATCTTTTTTGTCAAAATTTGTACTGTATTGTTCAACATTCGTCTTTTGGATAGAAAATTCGTCCTTTCAGATTTTTTTAAAATTAATTTTTTAAACATTTTTTTGGCATAAACATTATGGATCTCCTAGCTGTGAGATTGTTATTACACCTGAAAGAAAAATTTCGGTCGGTCAGGAAAAATGAAAAATTGGTCATCAAAATGTCAGGGAATTTCGAAGTTGGGATTTTTTAGCAACCCTGTCTATTCTTGGAACCCTAATAAAAGTCATGGAAAATTGTCAGAAGTCCTGACATTTTTCCTGACAATTCCTGACTTTTTTATTAGGGTTGGTGGATTTCGAGAGTTGAAAGTCGAAGACCAACGCCATACTTTAAATATTAATAATAATTGGTAAAAATTTAATCTTTTTTCTCATATTTGCAGGCTATTAGTAATCCTAATTGCATGACTCCATATGGAATCGTGTGTAAGAATTTGTCTGGTAGATACTCTTCCTCTGTAAACTTTTTAAAATCAATTATTGCCCGGTGCCTGTCGGAATTAGAGAATTGTTCTAGAAATGAAAACTTGAGGGCAACCAAAGCCAAGGAAAATGAAAAGCGCAAGGATAGTAAAAAGAAAAAGGAGTTGCAGGCACTGTACGAAGAAGAAAGAAGAAGTATACGAATGAAGTCTGTTGGTATCATATGGTTCGTAATTTTATACGTTTTTTATTCATTTTTGTATGATCCTCCTTTAGTTTAAAAATTTTTTATATTTTTTTCTAGGCTATTGAAAGAAATGTGGCTTCAGAAAATATTGAAAAAGAAGATTATGCATTCCTGTATAGATTACTTGTTGCAGCATGGAGACGAGGAGAACTTAGAATTTTTATATAAACTGTTAAGGGAGATAGGAGAAAATTTGGAATTTAATGGTGTATGTACCTTTTCACAAGAATATCAATAACATTTGCTCTTAATTAAATTTTTAAAAAGTATTGAATATTTTGAAAAATTAATTTTTTGTTCCTTAGGATCTAGAGAAATACTACAATCTGATACAGATTAGAATCAATGATCAGGGTCCTGAAAAAATTAGTTTCAGACTTCGTGAAATGCTTCAAGAGTTAATTCTATTGCGAGCATTGGTAAGTTGAGTAAAGAGAATAAAAAGAATGTTGAATTTCAGTGCTCTTGACTCTAGGAATCTAAAAGCTGATACTTTTCGTAAATTTGAAAGCGTTTGAAAGTTTTTTAATTTTATACGTGATATTTTAAAAGTCAAACGTAAACGTTGTTGTTGAGAATTCTGACCATTCAGCGAATTCGAATTTTTATCTCGAAAATAATCTATTATATTCTTGGCTATAGATATTTTCAGTTAGAGGTTAATTTTCTTGACTGGAAATTGATCGTTTTTAGCTCAAAATTTAACTATTAATTTTGTAATTGAAAATTCAACTATTGAAATTGTCATTGCAAATTCATCTTTTTTCGTTGAAACTTTAATTACTTGGATGGAAGTTGGAAAGGTGAATTATTCCATTTTTTTTTGTTGTTGAAAATTGATCGCTTTTAGTTTAAAATTCAACCATTAAATTTTAAATTGAGAACTTTTTGTTGATAATTCATATGCTTTTTTGAAAGTTAATCTACCTTGTTAAACATTTATTTTATTGGTTGAAAAATCAACAGTATTATTGACATTTTTTTTAATTTATTTTTTTATCTGAAAATTTACCTATTCTGTTCTTGGTTTACTATAATGGTTGAAAATTAAACTATTCTGTTAAAAATTCTTTTTTTTTTAAGTTCAAAGTTAATTTCCTCTACTGAAATATTAACTAGTCCATTTTTGGCTGAAAATTTATCGTTTTGAGTTGAAAATTCAACTATTAATTTATTCTTTGAGAATTCATCTTTTTTGGTTGAAAATTAATTTGGTTGAAAGTTGAGCTAATTTGTTAAACATTTATTTCATTGGTTGAAAACTCAATTATTTTGTGGAAAATTATTTTTTTGTTGTCTGAAAATTAATTTTTTCAGCTGACAACTTAAATATTTTATTCTTGGTAGTAAATTGTTTGTTTTTAGTTGAAGATTCAACTGTTTGGTTAAAAATTCACTTTTGCGTTGAAAATTCAGATTTTCGGTCAGAAATTCCAACTGCTTTGCAGAGAATTTGGCTTTTTAGTTGAACTTCTTTATTATTCATTAATTTTTTCTCCAAAAATTCATAATTTTAGTTAAAAATATAATTATTGTATTAAAAATCCAATTGTTTGGCTAGTCATCCTGTCAAAAATTTTACTGTATGGTTCAATATTTGTCTTTTGGATAGAAAATTCGTTCTTTTAGATTGAAAATTAAACTTTTTTTCAAAAAATTCGTCTTGACTTGAAAATTCAACTATTTGGCAGAAAATTATAGTTTTTAAATATTAATTAATATTGTGACCTAGAAGCACTTTATAACCTAGATACTTATTTTTCTTAAAAATAAATCATTGCTTTGTTATCTCCCTTTCAGCCTAGGTTGGCTGCATTAAAGAAAAAAAAGACAAAAGATTCTGATTCTCACGAGAAAGCTCTTAATGCTGAAATACGGTGTATCCTGAATAGCTTCGATCCCCAAAATATTGACACTGTAGCCAGTGAAATTAAATCATTACCAATCGAAAAGGATAATTTGCAAGACGTTATCAATATTTTGCTTGAAAAGGTACATTGATATTTTATTAAACTCTCAGTCTTATTGTCAATATCCTCTTCATTATAAAATATTTCTTAATATTTTTTTCTTTTTTTAGGCTTTTAATGATGTTGATTTCAGCAGACCTTGTGTTCTTTTATGTAAGAAATTGGCCAGCATGGAAGTTCCCAGGACTGACGTAAAAATCGAAACGTGGAAAAACTTTGAGTTTTATTTTTTGTTTGAGTGCGTTTACGAATTCGAGCAATATTTAGCAGCAGTTGGAGATCTTGTAATATAAATCAACATTATTACATTTTTCATAAGTCTCTAGTAAATTACATTGTGATTTGAATTTAAATGTTTTTAATATTTCTTTCAGAAAAAGGAAGAATCCACTGACCCAGAGGAATTCGCAAAATCTGTGACTTATGCTGGGTAATAAGATAATTATTTGTATTAGATAAATGATCTTTTAAATTTATTTTCGCGTCAAGAAGAAAATTGATAATATTTTAACAAATTTTAGAAAAGAAACCGAAGCGTGTGTGATAAAAAAAATAGTTGATATTATTATTGGCTATTTAAATATAGTTATTTTGCATAATATCATATATAGGTATAGATAATAGTTCTTTCAATTTTAGGCAAAAATAATAATTTTTGGTTCAATTTTAATTATCAATAGCTAGCATTTTATTCTGTAAAATAGTGAAAATTACGGCTTTTCTTTAAAATGAAAATAAAAAAATTGAATACGCTTCGCTTCAATTTCTGAAATTAGGTAGGGATCATCCATAGACTATGTTAGCATTTTGGGATATTTTTTAACCCTCTCGAAAGTAAAAAAGCCGTTGTCTATACACGGATTTCACGTTTATTCTGCTTTTTTTCGCGTTTCTGATGAGTTTAGCCAAGCATAGTTCAGTTATGAAACAAAAAAAAATGAATTCTCAGCGAAAGATTTAATATTACTCATTTCATATCCAAGAAGACGAATTTTCAACCAAACAGTTAAATTTTCGAAAAAAAAGGTAACTTAACAAAATAGTTAAATTTCAAGTATACAAAGGTGAATTTTTACCAAGAATCAATCGTTTTTATTTTCTTCTCAAAAAGACGAATTTTTAACAAAATATATTAATTTTTCACAAAATAGTTGAATTTTCCTTCCGACACGATGAATTTTCAACAAAAAAAATGAATTTTTTACCAAGTAGTTCATCTTGCAAGTCAATAGCTTGATTTTTAACCAAATAATTCAATTTTCTACTAAAATACTTGAATTTTCAACCAAATAGTTAAATTTTCAACAACAAAAATTTTTAACAAAAATGGAATAGTTAAATTTTCAGTTTGGAAATTTAATTTTCAATAAAAATGAAAGAATTTCCTAGAAGTTTAATTGAACCAACAAAGAAGAATTTGTAACAAAGTAGTTGAATCCACAGAAAAAAAGATGAATTAAAAAAAAGGATTAGTTTTATACCCAAAAGACGAACTTTCAATAAAATACATCAGTTTTCCACAAAACTATTGAATTTCTCACCCAAAACCAAAAAGTTGAATTTTCTACCAAAATATATTTTCAACCAAATATTGAAATTTATGAAAAAAGTTTTTAGCGGAAAATGTAAGTTACATTTTCACTTGAAAAGCATAATTTCTCACAATAAATAAAACGAATTTTCTACCATTTAAGTTGGAACAAAGAGACGAATTTTTAACAGAATACATTAATTTTACACAAAAAAGTTGAATATTCTATCCAACAAAAAAGTTAATCTTCTACCAAGTAGTTAATCTTGCAAGTCAATAGCTTAATTTTTAACCAAATAATTCAATTTTCTACTAAAATAGTTGAATTTTCAACCAAGTAGTTAAATTTTTAACGACAAAAGTTCCAAACAAAAATGGAATAGTAAAATTTTCAGTTTGGAAAATTAATTTTCAATCAAAATGAAAGAATTTCCTAGAAGTTTAATTGAACCAACAAAGAAGAATTTGTAACAAAGTAGTTGAATCCACAGCAAAAAAGATGAATTAAAAAAAGGATAAGTTTTGTAACCCAAAAAGACAAATGTTCAATAAAATAGATTAATTTTCCACGAAACTATTGAATTTCTCACCCAAAACCAAAAAGTTGAATTTTCTACCAAATAGTTACATTTTCAACCAAATATTTAAATTTATAAAAAAAGTTTTCAGCAAAAAACGTAAGTTACATTTTCACTTGAAAAGCATAATTTGTCACAATAAATAAAACTAATTTTCTACCATTTAAATTACACCAAAGAGACGAATTTTTAACAAAATACATGAATTTTGCACAAAAAAGTTGAATATTCTACCCAATAAAAAAGTTAATTTTTCACCAAGTAGTTCATTTTCTTAATAAGCAGTTTCATTGCTAACAAAGTAGTTGAATTTTCAATTAAAAAAAAAAAAAGTTTTTAACCAAGAAATATGTGTTCTGAACAAAAATGGAATAGTTACGTTTTCAGTTTGAAAAATTAGTTTTCAATCAAAAAATGAACCTTTTTTCTGTCGAATTAAACCATAAAACAATCAAAAAGATGAATCTCTTAAAGAGAAGGTTAATTTTTTATCCAGAAAGACAAATTTTCTGCTAAAATAGTTAAATTTCCACTAAAAAGATGAATTTTTAACCAAGTAGTTGAATTTTTAAATAGAAAAGATCAATTTTCAATTAAAAGTATAAATTTTCAACCAATAACGGAACTCTAAAGATGAATTTTGAAACTTCACAAAAAGTTTTAAATTTTAATAAACTAGTTCAACTTTCAACCAGGTATTTTAATTTTTAAACCAAAAAAATGAGTTTTCGAAGAAAAGGATGAATTTTCACTTGATAAGGTTAATTTTCTACTAAAGAACATGAATTTTAAAAAGAAATCATGAATTTTTAACTATAAAACATCAATTTTAACCAAATAGTTGAATTTGGAACTAAAAAAATACATTTTTAAAAAGCAGTGCAACTTTCAACCATGTTGTTGAATTTTTAACCAATAAAGATTAGATTTTAACGAAATAATTTCATTTTCAACAAAATAATTAAAGTTCCAATCAAATAGTTTAATTTTTAATCAAGAAAAAAAATTTCAACAGGAAATTTCTTGAAAACAGGTGAAAAACAGATATTATTTAAAGAGGGGAAGAGGGGCATATTTCGCAAAAGTTGCAAACTTTCTTAAAATTTATCAAGAAACATACAAAACTTTATCAAAGTTCGTATCGTTTCTTCCACTGGAGCGCCTCCCCAACCTGTTACCAAAAGTATTTTTTAGTGTGCCCCCCCCCCTCGCCCTCCACCTCGAATTTGTGACGTAATTTATGGACGATCCGTTGCCTACAATTATCAATGGACCTTTTTTGTCGATTTTATGAATCAAATTTAAAATTATGAAATTTGTATTTTTTTATTATATTTTTTTTAGTTTAATCGGTGACCTTTTCCGCGAAGGTGTGCTACCACGTGTGATAGTAGAAGATGAAATACAGTCCATGTTGGAACACAAAACTGAAGAGAATATTGTACGATTATGTATACTACTGGACACCCTTCAAGACAGATTGGTTCATTTTGATGTAAATATGTTCTTTTTTATGCATTATCGATTCAATAGAATTAAAACAACTTGTTTAGATGTTCTTTTTTTTAGAATCTGATAACTTACTTCGACGACTTGCAGCAAACATTA
>JAUELO010020453.1:0-11075 GCA_032357855.1 Amphibolips quercusostensackenii
TTGACTGGTGGTCGGTTCTGCTCGCCTTCGCTTAATTTTCCGGTAATAATGTGCTTGACATCGTACGTGTTGATTTGCTAATTCCGGCAATTTTACAGCAAAGGTCAGGTAAAGTCACCGCTGTTTTGGAAGACTAGCAGTAAAGTAATGCGCGATGAATTGATTTCAGCGGCTCCATTCTTTGTTTAAGTGAACCGAGAATACGTCATTTACGCAGATCAAATCTGTGTTTTTATGATGTAATGTTATAATTTGTTTTTATATTTAATATTATATATAAAAATTTATAAAATAAATATTGCTTCTTTCACAGCGCCAAGAAGCGAAATGAATAAGCGGGTCAAAAGAGAGCGGGAAGAGAACCAAAGTATAAAATATATGACGACATCTGATGTTTCTACAATCGTATTATAATCTATTATTATTATTATAACCAAACAATGTATCATATATAAAATAATTAAAGTTTGTCACTATCAGCAGTTCATTATGTTATAAATTCATATTATTCAGAATTCATGCTATTGTTACCCCCAAACAACGTAACATGCCTGCAATTACATCAGGATGTTCTCAGCTTTTTATTTAAATTTAGAAATTAAAAATAAACTAATGAAACAATATATAGGGATGCGGATAGACAGCAAACCAAGAGAATGAAGATGCAATACAATTGCAATCGATTTGTTATAACTTTTGAATACATAGCTAAATTGAACTGCTTAGAAAATGATTTTTGGGTTGTATCTAAGACTCCCATGCAAATGGTGAAAGACTTATCTGCAATTATATTTTTTTAATTAACATAGCGACATTTCGACATTTTTTAAGAATATTTTACAATTTTGAATGTACAATGAGTTTTTTACAAATCTTACTTTAAAACCCGTGCAATTTTTGCAATTTAAAAAACATGGAGGTTTTTCTTGTTCCAATTCGTCCAGGTTTTTGCAATCTCAAAATTCACAAAAAGTTGTAAAATGATAAAAAATGGCAACGTTATTTTGAATTTAAAAAAAAAATAAATGAAATTTTTCAAAAAACCCCTCTTTTTTCCTGAAATTGTTTGATGTAATACTGATACAGTCTACATAAATAAATTTTTACAGACATAAATTTTTCGTTAAGTATGTTTTTGTTTTTCGGAAAAAAAAAATTATTTACAAAAAAATCTAAAATAATTTTTTTTTCCAAAAACAAAATATCAAATCAAATATCAAATGCAAAATTTATTGTCAGTATACTATATTAGTACCTACTATTCCAAAAAATGTTGGAAAAAAAGTGGAGTTTTTGAGAAAAAATGTTCTTTTTTCAAATATCCAAAATAACGGTACCAGTTTTGATGATTTTAAAAATTCTGTCATGGATTTTAAAAAAGTGCAGAAAAACCGAATGAATTGAAATAAGGAAAACCTGCGTATCTCAAAGAATTAAAAAAACGAAAGGTTTTGAAAAAAAATTGTTCTCCCGAAAAGCAAAAAAATACCAAATGGAAAGTTCGTTGCAAGTAGAATATATCAGTATCTATTATTCCAAAAAACGTAAGAAATAAAATTTTTAGGTTTCTGAAAAAATTGCTTTATTCTTTTAACAATATGCAAAATAACGTTACAATTTTTTACCGTTTTTTAAATTTTTTGTAGATTTTGAAAAAGTATAACAAACTGAATAAACTAATACAAAAAATTGTAAAAAGGCAAGATTTGAAAAAAAATTTCTCCCGAAAAACAAAAAAATTTTTAATGAAAAAATTTCTGGTCAGTAGACTATATCGGTACCTATTATACCTACAAATTTTAGGGAAAAAAGGTGGAGTTTTTGAGTAAAAAATGTTGTTTCTTCAAATATCCAAAATAGCGTTACCATTTTTAATTATTTAAACTTTTTTTTATGGATATTGAAAGAGTGAAAAATAACTGGATAAACTGATGCAAGAAAAACCTTTATAAATATCTTTAAAAATTGCAAAAAGGCAATGTTTTTAAAATAATAAAAAATAATTTTTTTATCCAAAGAAGCAAAAAAAAATACCAAACGTAAAATTAATGGTTAGTAGTCTATACCAGTATTTATTATTCCTAAACACTCTAAGAAAAAAGAGGTGGGTTTTATAAAAAAACATTTATTTTTGTAGTTTTGCACACGATTGAAACACGAAAAAACTCCTTTATTAACATTTATTTCTTTTTTTCAAAAATTCAGAATAACATTATAATTTTTTTGTTACCTTTAAAATTGTTTGTGGATTTCGAAAGAGTGGAAAAAATGGATAAATTGAAATTTTAAAAAACCTTCTCATCTAAAAAAATTGCAAAAAGGCAAGGCTTTGTAACAAAATTTGTTTTCCCGAAAAGCAAGAAAATATTAAACGAAAAATTTATGGAAAGTGGATTATATCAGTATCTATTATCACAACAAATTTTAGGTTTTTGGTGATTTAGTTACTATTTTTCATTATTTCTTACATTCTGTTCTGTATTTCGAAAGAGGGCAAAAAACTGGATAAACTAAAATGAAAAAAAAACAAACTTTTTTTTTCTTCAAAAATCCAGAATAACCTTACCATTCTTGATAATTTTTTAAATTTTGTTGCGGATTTTGAAATAGTGCGAAAAATTAGATGAACTAAAATGAGAAAGACCTTAATATCTCTTAAAAAATAAATATTTTTTCCTCTTAAAAATAAAAAAAAATCCTAACGGAAAATGTATGGTAGGTAGTATATCAGTACCTATTATCCATAAAAATTTCAGGCAAAAAAGTGGGTTTTTTGAGCAATTTGTTTTTCTTTTTTTTTTTTCTAAAATCCAAAATAAGGTTACATTTTTTATTATTTTAAAATTTTTATGGATTTTGAAATAGAGCGAAATATTGAATATACTGAAATGAGAAAAACTTTCATATCTCAAAAAATTGCAAACAGGCAAGGTTTTACGAAAAAAAATTGCTCTCCCGAGAAGCAAAAAGTTACCAAACGGGAATTGTAAGGTAAGTAGAATATATCAGTATCTATTACTCTTAGAAATTTCAGAAAAATAATAAAATTAAAATTTTTAGTGGATTTTGAAAGAGTGCAAAAAACTAGAGTACCTGAAACAATAAAACCTTCATATCTCCAGGTACAAAAAAATTTCATAGGCAAGCTAATCCCGAACATGGTACCCACCGGCCTGCATGATCAGAAATTAATTCGGTCTTAAATCACATGTCACTGTTTTGAATCATATAAGTTTATTTTGTTTGTGTTTTTAAATTTATTTTAATTCAATAATTGTTTTTAATTCTTTTCATTTCAGTTCATCTACTTTTTTCCAGTCTTCCGAAATCTACAAGAAAATTTTTTAAATAATAAAAAATGGTAACGTAATTTTGGATTTCTGAAAAAACGAGAAAAAATTCTCAAAAACCCCATTTAAATTTAATGAGGAAATAAAGTCGGAAATTGACGGAGCTGTTATCATAAAAATTAGAAGAATATTATTTCTAGCTGATGTCCCGATCTGATAAACTTTTGAGCTAGATCAGTCACGTTTACTGTTTTCATAGGAAAAAAAACTTTTTTAATATTTGGAAAATAACACTAAGAGAAAAAAGTCGATTACTTCTTTTTTTACTCTTTGAAAATTAAAAAAAGAAAATATGTTTACTTAATTTAAATCAGAAAAACTTCTTTGATATTAGGAATTTTATACATTTTCCATAGCATTATTTAAATAATAGTTTTGAAAGTCAAAACTTATCATAAACCCTTAATTGTTGCTAGTTGTATTGAAAATTTATACTTCTCTTTCATACCATGATTCTGTAATATGACAAATTTTATTTTAAAAGTTGATACTTGAGAGGAAAAACCTTATTTGGTTCAAAGTTCAACTACTTAGTTTAAAGTGGAACTACTTTGTTAAATATTCATTTTTTTAGTTGATGATTCATCAATTCATTTAAAAACATTTTCCTTTCGTTTAAAATTTTACAGTTTTGTTAGAAATTTGTTGTTGTAAATTCATTTTTTAACCAAAAATTTAACTATTCCATGCTAGGCTTAACATTTATCTTCTTCAGTTGAAAATTTCTCTATTTTGTTAAAAATTTGTCTTTAGTGGTAGAATATTAATCTTCTTGTCGACTAATTCATCTTCTTGGTTAAAAATTCATTTCTTTGGTGGAAAATTTCACTATCAGACAAAAAGTCATTTTAAAATTGAAAATCTGGTTAAAAATTGTGAATTTTGTGAAAAATTAATCTTTTTGGATCGAAATTAATATTTTTGGTTAAAAATTCATTTTTTTGTTTAAAAATTAGCTTTTTTATTAAGAACTAGTTTTTTAAACTAAAAATTTAACTATTCCATTTTTTATCAAAAACTTTTTTTTGTAGACATTTTATTTTTATTGTTGCTTAAAAATTTATGTATTTTGTTCGAAATTAACCTTTGTTGGTGGAAAATTAGTCTTTTTGGTTAAAAATTCCTTACTTTGGTTGAAAATTTAAATATTTCATAAAAATGAATCAATTTTGTTGAAAGTTTGACTTTTTTTAAATATAGAATTCATAGTTTAGGTTTAGAAGTCATTATTTTAGTTAAAGAATTTTAAAGACTTTACTCAAAAATTTAACTATTTTGTTGAAAATTTGTTTTTCTGTTGAAAATGAATTTTTCGACTGAAAATTTAACTATTTCAGATTTGGTTGAGCATCGATATTCTTCAGTTGAAAATTACGCTATTTGGTTCAAAATTCCTGTATTTTGTATAAACTTTGCCTTAAGTGGTAGAATATTAATCTTCTTGGTGACTAATTCACCTTTTTGATTAAAAATTCATTTCTTTTGTTGAAAATTAAATATTAGTTTGGAAATTTGTTTAAAAATTCATAATTCGGTTGAAAATTCATGCATTTTATCAAAAACTAATATTTTCTGAATAATTTTATCAACTGAAAATTTAACTATTTATTTTTTTGTCGAAAATTTATCTTTTTTGATAAAGATTTAATCTTCTTGGTGAAAATTCATCTATTTAATTGGAAATTTAACTATTCTTTTATAAATTCATCTTTTAGGTTCAAAATTCAACTACAGGGTTTAAAATAGATTTTTTTTTGTAGTTGAAGATTTATTAGTTTATTTAAAAACTAATTTATTTGCTTGAAATTCGTTGCAATAAGGCATATTGATTACAGCAAAAAAAAGATCAAAAAATTAGAAATAGGGTAATTTTTTCACGAAAAAGGGAAAAATAGGGGAAAGAATTAACATTTATTTTTATATGTAGAAAACAACAAAATAATCCTTTTATAGGAAATGTTTTAGTTTTCATGTAATGTTAAATGTTTTTTTATGATTTCTGCTATTAAAGAATTCATTGTTTTAAATTTAATTTAATTAGCTCATTACAAATTCATTCATTGCAATATAAGAAAGTCCCACAACAAATAAAAATCATTAATAATTAAATAGTGACTGAGCTCCAAATTGAAACACTTAAATTAGATCTATTTTAAATTTTAAAAGTTCACAACTAAGGTTTGAAAAAATTTTAGTTTAGAAATCTTTAGCTTAATAATTTACACAATTTTAAAAATTTTATCAATTCAACAGTTTAAAGATTTCTGGTTAAAAATATAAATTGTTTCTGTCATTTTCAAAGCTGAAAATCAGACAATAAATTAATACATTTCTTTAATGTTAAAAGTTATATTATTCTTAACAATTTTAAGATGGAAACATTAAAAATCGAACGAAATATGTTTTTACCTAAACACTTCTTAAATTAAAAGTTCAATTATTTTAATTTTAAGCAGTTTCAAATTAATAATTGTATATCCGTGCAAAATTGAACACTTTCACTTAAAAATTTACAAATTTTAAAATTAAATTCAGAACTCTAAAATTTTAACTATTCAAGGCTTTCTTTTTCAGATAATACTATTTCAAGTTGTTTCGTTTTAAATATTTAGTTTATAATTGATCATTCTAAATGAAAAAATAATAAAGGATATTAAAACATTTTACTTTTTTTGAATTACAAAATTTCACAGTGAATAGATTAACAATGGAATAGTTTCACTAAAAATATATTTACATGAGATTTAAAATCAAATAAAGCATTTTGTAAAATAAAATAATTATTATTTAGTTTTTAACATTTGTATTACATTTGGATTTTAAAAATAATTTATTAATTTATATTTAGAGTTTATCAATTTAAAACGTTTTTTAACAAATATTTTAACGTGAATCGATTTTAATTTTTAATATTAAATATTAAATTTGAAAAAATTTTTTTTGTAATGTTAATATTATAATGTACACTTAAACTAAAAACCTAAAATAGACCAATTTTCAAATAAAAGATTTTGCGACAATGCATTGTAAATTAAATGATCTCATTGTAGAAAAAGTCATCAATTGAATTTACATTTTAAAAAATTTGGATTCGAACTTATTTTAAATTGCATTATATCATGTAATGAAATAAAATTTGTGATATATCAAGTGATTGCACAGATTTTTTCTCTAAGAGTCTGTAAAAATTTGTCCCAAACAATTTAGTTTGGAATTGCTTAAATAAATATTTATAAGTTTTTTATTGGTAATATTCAAAAATAAATTTGAGATAGATAACACTACTATAAGAATTGAATAATTCAAGCAGCTCAATTTTTAACGTTTGACTTTAAATTGTTTAAGCTAGAAAATTAAACATTAAACTTGATCAATTTTGGAATATTTTATTTCTTAATTATTTAACTTTGTACATTTTAATTCGAAAGCGTTCACCCCCTAATACTCAGTTTTCCTTAGTTAAAACTTGTTGCGCTTCTATAGTTATATTTAACAAACAATATACTGCTTTTTTATTTTGTACTTTATTTGTTTTTAAATAATTTATTAAGTTTGTATATTTAAAGAAAAAAAAAGAAAACGGGAATTTTTTCGAGACAAGGGGAATTTGAAAAAAGAGTAAACGCTTTGTGAGGAAGTAAAGTGCTTCAGAGTGGTATTAAGTCTGTGTCAATATAAATTTAAAAACACAAATATTTTTCATACTCGCGTTTTCTATTAAAAGTTAGTTAACATCGAAAACAGACGACAAGGTTAATAATTTTCAATTTTAGGTGAAATTTCTTTGAAATCACGTCGCAACGACGTCTAAAGGATCTATTTTGGAATGACCCAGCGGTATTTGTTAAGTCTATGACAATACAAATTTAAAAAGTACATATATTTAGCATACTCATGTTTTCTATCAAAGGCTAATAAACATCGAAAAAAGACGATTTATTTTTCCGCGTTTTGCAGTTTCCTGTTTTAAAAATCACATTATATAAATTGCCTGACACCAGCATACAGACATACAGTGCAGAAAGAAGCGGGCACACTGCTTTTTGTGTGAAAATTCTCACTTTCAGTGTTTTTTGGTATATTTTTATATACGTCGACGATGAAGTTCCTAATCCTCACTTTAATGGCATTTTCTGTTGGTGAGTATGCGTAAAGAAATTAAATTGGGTTTTCAGAATTTTAATTTTTGAATTTTTAATGTTATTTTTTACGATTAAATCAAATCTGCGCGTACTATAAAAAAATTATGTGAAAAAAAAATTCGTAGATCTTTTTTTGGCAAACAATTTTTGTTAATTTATTTTTTTTCGTAACTTGCACAGTTTTACCGAAAAAATGAATTTACTCAGGGGGGGGGGGGTTCACAGGTTTGTGACGATTTTTAACGTAAAGGGGGGTACAACACACATGAAATATATTCGTGAATAACAATTTTTTTAAATGCTTATAAAAATAGAAAATATTAATTTCATTTTACAAGTAAAGCATTAAAATACAGGACTTCACACTCTTTCCCACGTTCCCCGATTTTACACCTTTTTTTTAAAAGAATTACAATGTTTTTAAGAAGTTTCACCCTTTTTTCGTTTTTTCGCTCAAGTATAAACTAGAAAATCTAACTGAACCCAAAAGGAAAATCTAACTATTTTTAATTAAAAGTTAATTCTTTTTGATTTAGAATTCTACTATTACTGATCATTTTTAGTCGGAGATTCAACTGTTGAAATTAACATCAAGAATTCATCATTTTTTGTTCAAAATCCAACTACTTGGTAAAAAATTTAACTACTCTGTAACAAATTTATATATATTTGGTTGAAGATTGAACTGTTTTGTTGAAAATTTGTTTTTCAGATTGAAATCAATTTTCTTAACTGAAAATTTAACTCATTCATTTTTAGCTAAAAATTGATACTTCTCGTTAAAAATTTAACTATTAAAATTAACATTGAGTATTCATCTGTTTTGGTTCAAAATTTAACTACTTCGTTGAACGGTAAACTTTTTTGATATTAATTTATAAAATTGGTTAAAGATTGAACTATTTGGTTGAAAATTCGTTTTTCTTTTTTAATTTAAATTAATTTTCTTTGCTGTTAAAAACTGTTAAAATTAACATCAAGAATTCTTTTTTTTTTAATTCAACTACTTGGTTGAACTTCTGTTATTTTGATTCATAATTTTAGTTGAAAAATTATTTTATTTGTAAGATTTTTCTTTTTGGTTGAAAATTTAACTATTTTCTTGAACATTTTTTTTGCTTAAAATTAATTTTTTCATCTGAAAATTTAACTATTCTATTTTTGGTTAAAACGTTTTCTTTATCAGTTGAAAATTGAACTATTTGGTAGAAAATTCCTTTTTTTTAGTTAAAAGTTAATTTTATTACCTGAAAATTTAACTAATCCATTTTTAGCAGAAAATGAATAGTTTTTAGTTAAAAATTCAACTATTGAAATTAACATCGAAAATTTATATTTATAGGTTAAAAATTCAACTACTTGATGTAAAGTTTAACTACTTTGTTAAAAAAATTATATAATTTGATAAAGATTGAACTATTTGGTTGAAAATTAATTTTTTTAGTTGAAAGTTTTACTTGGTTGGAAGTTTAACTACTTTAATTAAAAATTCATATAATCAGTTGAAGATTGAACTATTTGCTGAAAAATTCGCTCTTTTAGTTGTAATTTAATTTACCTGACTAAAAATTGATCTTATTCATTTTTATCTTAAAATTGATCGATTTTAGTTGCAAATTTAACTGTTGAAATTACCATCGAGAATTCATCTGTTTTGGATGAAAATTCAACTACTTGGTTGAAATTTCAAACGCCTTGTTACAAATTCATATAATTGGTTGAAGATTTAAATATTTCGTTGAAAATTCGTTTTTTTTTTTAATTGTTATTAATGTTCTTAGCTGAAATTCAACTAATCCATTTTTGCTGGAAATTTATCGTTTTCAGTTGATAATTCAGCTATTAAAATTAACATCAAGAATTGATCTTTTTTTGTTCAAAATTCAACTACTTGGTTGAAAGTTATACTTTTTTTAATCTATAATTTTAGTTGAAAATTCAACTGTTTCTCTGAAAATTTAACGCTTTTTAGAAAATTGTCATTTTTTGTTTGAAAATCCAACAGTTTGGTTGGCATTTTTTTGCAATTTTGACTGCAAAATCTTTGCTGGTTCATAATTCTACTCTTTTCTTGAAAATTTGTCTTTTTGTTTCAAAAATTCATCGCTTTTGTTATAAAGGTCATCTGCTTTCGTTGAAAATGCAACTGTTTAGTTAATAATTAATCTGGTTTGTTTGCGGATTTCACTATTTTTGATTTGAAAGAAAATATTTTTGTGTTGAAATATCATCGATTTGAATTTTCATTTCGAATTCATTTTTTTAGTTAAATTCTACTGTTCTGCATATAAAATATAAATATGTTTTCGTTAAAATATCAACTTTTATATTTTTCGTTCAGAATTAATCTTTTTTGATTGAGAATATAACTAATTGTTAAAAACTTGATTATCTTTGTTAAAACCTTATTTTTTGTTGAAGATTCATAATTTCAGTTGAAAATTCAACTACTTTTTTGAAAATTTTATCATTTTGCTAAAAATGTTTCTATTTTGCTAAAAATGTATCTTTTTTATAGAAAATTTGTCCATTTGGATCAAAAATTCAACTGATTTTGATACAATTCTAATTTTTGTGTTCAAATAATGAATAGATAAAGAAGTTAATTCTTTTTTGTTTGAATTTAAATCTTTTGTTAAAACTTTACTTGATTGAAAATTTATCTTTTTTGGTTGAAAATTCAACTGTCCTATAAAACATTCATCTTTCTGGATCGAATATTCGACTTCCTGGTTAAAAGTGCGACTGTTTTTATTTAAGGATCATTCTTTTTTATTTGAAGATTCTTTATTCGTTGAAAATTTAAGTTCTGCGTAGCAAATTCATCTCTATTGGTAGAAAATAAATCTTTTTTTGGTTTAGAATTGCACCATTTTATTGAAAATGCAATATGTTTTATATAAAAATAAATATGCCACCATACATTTATCTTATTTGAAAAAAAATATTTTCTTATTATTATCCTTATTACTCTTTTCTCATCAAAATTGAAAAGAGACAATGTTAATATGTTGAAAGGATATCTTATTTGTCTACAGTTATAAAAATTTCATTTGCTTTTTCACTATCAACAAAATTGATAGTTAATCAATTCCTAAATTGATTTTTCTATATGCATATTGAAAATAAACATGTTAAAATCGAGAATATCATATATTTCAACTTCAGAAAATAAAAGCAGCTGTCAAAGATCATTCATTTAAAATGTTTTGTTTCTTTTAGAATGTATTACACAAATTATTTGAGCTCTAATAGATATAAAAGTGAACAAAACGAACACTGTACTTTTTATCTGTTTTGTTATTTTTAAGATTATATGTCATAATCTCAGATATTAGAAAAAATATCACTTTTTTCTGTCAATTCTAAAAAGCAGCAAGGACTCATGAATATGACAATGAATTTTTCAAACAAAAATTCATTCGCAAAAACATATTTTACAAACTCTTTTTAAAACGCTTTCTATTCTGCGAGGATGCAGCTTTCTTTCGAAGGTTGCGAAGATACTTTTGCGTAAAATGTAAAAAGCAATTTTTAAGCAGATTATTGTTTTATTGAACCAATAGATTCTTTACTTTTGAAT
>JAUELO010020510.1:0-11071 GCA_032357855.1 Amphibolips quercusostensackenii
CCCTGAACGGGTCACGTAGCATAGGTACGTTCTCTAAATATCCGAACTAATTTGGAGCCTATGATCTTGTTAATTTTTTTCAACATTGTTTAAACAATCAGAAGGCAATGTTTTCAAACTGATGATAGGCTACGTCACGTTTACAATTTCACAATATGGACTTATTATCTTTCGAACATGGTGCTTCTGGACTCGGCAGTCGAAGTGGGTACGTTCCGGGAATTAAGAAGATTACTTAATAATCTGGACGATGATTAGCTTTTTAAGGCATTAGAATCGTTGTGATTCGACTCTTTTGATATCCGTAAAAAAACATGCTTGCGCTTAAGGAAGGGGGTTAAACTTCACAAGTGGATGTCATCGCGCGCTCCAGATGTCACTTCTCTGACTACCGACGTCACTGATCAGGGTGAGGATGAACTGCCTTCTGGTAAGGCAGCGACCTCGGTGGTCATCACTAGTCCGGTGACCCTGACTGTAGAGAGCGTTGTCACCACGAAGAACACCATGAGCTTGGCTACAGGGGTAGTTAACTCGGTGAACTCGTCGGAAATTGTGGCAACTACGCAGTCAAAGCGAACTGCCACAACACCCCGCGAAAGCCCAACAGCCTTCCCAATCCATCGTACCCCTTGTAATGTTGGACTTTCTTTCAATTACGCCAATTTCTACGGGATGCCACACTTCTTCCCCCTGACGGATCGTCCCTCCCTACAGATAAACGATTTTTCGATCTCAGATGCATTTACATTTCTGAAGTATATCCAAAAGAGATCACAGAAACTTCCGAGTGTACCCTGCAGCACTTTTACCAAGAGCGTGAGACAGCACGCTTTAGGTTTGCCAAGGGTGACTTACTTTAGCTCATTGAATCTACCAAGCGTTCACCACAGCCCACTCTCAAAAAATACCCGCAGAGTCACAATAAATTTACCACGAGCGTCACAGTTTAGTTCCTCGAACCTACAAAGTGTCCTATGTAACACTATGTATGTCGTGATAGAAATAGGGTTGATGCACAATTCGAGAGAAATTCCCCACGTTATCAAAACAGGTACAATATCTCGGTAAATCCAGAAAGTGGTATTTCTTTTGGTCGACTGGGTAGCCGAATTAACACTGTATTTCGAGATTCGATGGGCATGGGACTTCTAAAAGGTCGAAATCTAGAACTCGATGATGTATTCAACCGCAAAAAGGCCCAATTTGAGAGATTAGGTCGCGCTACTCCTTCTCTTCCACGTATAAATAACTCTAAAGTCCTTGAAAAAAATTGTCTTCAAATGGAAAATGACGTTTGACAGAAGTTGTAGGACTAGTGCCGTAGATTTTTTAACGCGCATCAAGGAACGCACAAAACTTACTAAGGTTTTCGACGAGAAGCTTCTGCTTGCCATTCCGGTCTTATTAAAAGGCGTTGCGTATTGATGGTTAAAAAACCATGAATTGAAGTTCACGAATCAGGAACCATTCAAAAAAGCGTTGAGGTACCCAAGGGAAAATGAGCGTATTGATGATTACTTGAATTGACTTAGATCGGAATCCCATATGGTAATTCGTCGTTTCCACTACCGCGACCTGGTGGCGCAAAAACCATCAAAGAATAGTTCCTTGGCTATTTTCGACGAAGATGCAGTTTCGTCCATTAAAACGTCGGGAAATGTTTCCGAGTCTAAACCTAGGACTTCCAACGGTAAAGGGAAGAATAAAAACGGTAAGAAGGGCGGAAATGGCGGTAACGACAGAATAAAAGGGGGAGAATCTAATAACAACTAGTCTAAAGGAAAGCAGCAGAGATCGTGTACGCCCGCTGCTCCCACGCCTCAAACAAATTCCCGAGATAATACTCCTGATGCTGCGGGCGAGGTCACTTGTTTTAAATGTAGACAGGTAGGCCATTACCGGGTGGGCTGCTCTTCACCAAGAAAATTGATTTGCTTCGCCTATAAGTAAGAGGGCTTCACAGTTAAGACTTATTCAGATTGCTCGGGAAACGCAGGAGAGAAGCAGTAGAACCGGTCTCTACTGCCTCTTAAAATGTAGAGACCGTCAAAACTAAGTCAGGCGTCTCTGACCCTGTCGTAATTTCCGTTTTAACCTCGAATAATTCTAAAGATCATAAAGGTGTTGGTGTATTAACCGGTGATATTATCCTTAAAACCGTGACTTCCTATAAGCTTCCAGCTTCGTTCGTTGTTGAAGCTCTTGTGCATGAGGAGGATGGTGGTTTGCCGTGTCCTCTGAGTACCTTTTCTGATTTGTAACAGGAAGAGTCAAACAACAAGATTTTGTCTACTGAGGATCCCGGGTTAAAAGATAGATCCTCATTACTTCCGGGTCGCGTTATTAGAGGGTGTCAATCGGAACGTGAAAAAGCAGATCTTGAGGAAATACAGGACGATGAGAAGTACAGGTATACACAAGAAAGAAGGGTTTAGATAAGAGACTCTGTCTGACCACCTGCATTTTTTATTATTTTCATAGTGTGTTGATCGAATTACACTTAAAATAGCATTTGGTCTTAAACTACTAGAAGATGTTTGAAAGCGGAGTTAAAGTTTTGGCAAAAAAATATAACAAATCAGTCAATTAGTACGTTATCAAATTATATCTAAAATTCTATTTATTTATTTTTTATCATGAGCGGAATGTAGTAACACGACGATTTTTATGTATATATTAGCTTATGTATTTGAGCACCATATGTGTAAAAATCGTTTTGTTACTCGGTTGCGCTCTATACGAAATAACTGCATGAAGATCACGAAAAGTATAAAAATTGCATGTTTTTGCAAAACAAGCCAAGTTTACCTTTTTTTTCATAAGGGTCCTTTCGAGTAATACAAAAAGTATACGAATTTTTAAAGTCTTATATTTTTCACATCATGAAAAAATCAAAATGATCTTGATAATTAACTTTGAAAAATATGATTCAGGGGGAAGGACGATACAAGGACTTATCAAAAGCCCTCCATTTCCGATCCTGAACAGATCGCCGGAATCCTACAGACTAAGTTGGTACGTGGTGGAGTGCACCTCAAGATTTTCATTGATTTATTCTCAGTCAATGCATTGTACGACCACGGTTCAACTAGAACACTTATTCGTAGGGATTTAGTCCCAAAGATTCTAGACTTCATGGGTAAAGATTTAGATAACTCTTGCAGATATTCTATGATTTTAGCAAACAGTTGCAGAGATAAGATGTAAGGTGTAGTTTAGTTGCCCTTTACTGTCTACGGGATAACTCAGGAATAAGAATTTAGGGTAGCCACCGATTTGTATAACGAGTTTCTTCTAGGCCAAGACGCGCAATCCGATTTCGATATGGTGTTTGCGGCGCGTTCTGAAGGAGATCTGGATGACAGGTACGGACGGTCAGGCTGTTACGCTACTTTTTACTAGATAACACGTAATTTAGTAGTCTCTTGAAATAAGGCACATCGGACCCTGATCAAAAGAAATTAGCCTAAATGAAATAGACCATATAGCACAAAAGATAGGTTTTTGGGCACTAGTCCTTTCTTAGGACAAAGGTAAATCAAATCGACTAAAATAAAAAAAGGGTAAAAGTTAAACAGAAATCTGAAGATGAAGTAACCTAAAATAACTCTATAAAAAAAACAAGTATACTAATAATATATAGTAAAAGAAAACAAGATATCCAAATAAGTAAACGGTAACCAAAATTAGCAAAACAAAATAAGGATCTACAAAAACTACTACGTCAGTTTTAACCTATAGTGATAGAGGGGGAGGGAGGTACACAATTATGGAAGTATATATTTTCCATCATATTAATTAACAAAGATTTATTCAAAACGTTGAAAAATTATAGCAAAAAACATATCAAGGGAGGTAAAAAGAGAACAATGAGACAAATGCAAATTTAGCGATTACTCAGAATAAAGGTACAGAAGTCTTAATACAATAAATCACAATAAACAAATAAAATATACCATATAAGTACAACTTCGAAAAAAGATCGCAAATAAAATATCTAAAAGGGAAAAGTAATAGAATCACGCGATAATATAACAATCAATAAAAATTAAAGGTTTTAAAGATGACCACAACAGGGAAATCGATATTGAAAGATAGTTGAGAAAAAATGAAGAAAATTAGGAGGGATCGCAATTAAATAATTTCGAGAGGTCCAATACTAGAAATACACGATAACATAATAAAAGGGTTTTCTGTCAACAAATATGCAAGAGAGAAGGGATATGTGTATGGAAAGGGGTAAGTGGTAGTACTTTTGAGAAATCCTTGTTTAGCAGAGATTATAAGAGTGTGGGCCAACTAGATGAAATAATTAGGGGCCAACATTATAAAATTAGTCAAAGTTAAATAGTATAGGGATCAAGGCTAAAGTTCGCAAATATTATAAAACGCTTCATAAGCTCTGAAAATTAGGGTAATTGCTGAAGTTGACAAAAGGGTTATCTCAAGGAATTTTCAAAATTGGGGGAAGAGTCATTTATGTAATTGCCTAAGTGTCCAAAAAGGGTAATCACTAGGAATCTTAAATATTGAAGCTAATTCACGTAATTACTTCGGGTCACGAAAGGGGTAGGTTCAAGGATTTAAAAAATTAGGGTTTATTCAGGTAAATACAAAAGTTGCTAAAAAAGGTCATCATCAGAGATCTAAAAAATTATGGTAGACTCAAGTAGAATTATGGTAAAATTATAGCAAAATTATGGTAGACTTAAGGATATCAAAGAATAGGATTATTTAGGTGAATACAAAAGTTACCAAAAAGGGTCATCATTAGGGACCTTCAAAATTAGAGCTAATTCGTATAATTACATCGGGTTACAAAAGGGGTAGACTTAAGGATTTTAAAACATTTGGGGTTAATTTAGGCAAATACAAAAGTTGTAAAAAGGGGCCATCACAAAGAGAAAAACATATCAAAACGATTGATTTGGACATATCGTCACTCCAGATTATCGGATGAGCTTATTAACACATATTCATCACAAGAAGATAGCGAATAAGGTACCCTTCTGATTCGTGCATCTGGACTTCCCGTCTTCTCTCTGCTAGTCCTGATCAGCCTTAGTGGAGGAAAAAAGTTATTTCAAACTCCTTCTTATGTGAGGGAGTTAGGAGCAAGAGTCGTCCCTTTCTTGCCTTCAGGTCTGGCTGTATCTTGGTACAGCGGTCGAAAACGAGGGCTCCTTGCTTTACACTGCAAATGCTGTGTGGATCCTTTGATGCTTCAAAAAAAACTAACAGCAAAACAACACGGCATAAAAGCCAAAAAAGGCTTGTTCCAATAAAAACATTTGTAGCTAGAATAAATTTCAAGCGAGGTTACCTATTCTCGTCAGAATTTCGCAGTACCTGCCTTGGTCAATACTCGTCAGGAACGTGCCTTAAATCTCGGACGAGCAACAAAAGAAATGCCTATCCATACTACCCTTTATGGCAGAACTGTCCATTCTACTTGGATGTCAGAACGATAGTCGTTATAAAAATGTAATCCGTTCTACTTTTATTGGTGGAATCTACCATTTCACCTGGATTTCAGAAGGATATTCCATAAAAGAATCCAGGTATTTGTGTGGAGAATGGAGGTGCTGAGATCTGTCGAAGGTAAAGGTGGTGAGGAATCCAATTAACCTTCAGCCTAGGTGGTGTAAATCTGCACGGCTCTCGCTCGAGACCACGCCTAACTAAACTAAAACTGAGAGAATCAGGATAGAAAAACAAGAGGAAATGAAACAAAGGAAAGATAGAAATGAAAGTAAAAGTATAAATAAAACCAGATAAAGAAAGAGAAAATAAATCGAAAAAAAATGAAGAGAAAAGAAGAGGTGCAAAAGGAAACAAAGGTGACGCAAATATGAAAGTAAACGCAGAGATACTAGGAGGCAAAAAAATATTGAACTAAAACAGGGGTGTGGAGGGAAAATCAAAAATATAAGTCCCCCTTTTTTTGAAAGCGAAAGTAATATTTTAATCATGACTTTTTATTATCTTATCGCATGCTTCTTGCTTTTTAGATATCTAGAAATAAAAAAGAGATTCGTCTTGAACATTTCTAGTCCAGATTCTTTTAACTTTTTCAAAAAGATTCAATTTTTATTCTCCTTATTCATATTCAAATCGCCTTAGAAAGTTTCGCGAGATTTCTACTAACTCCGAATCTTCGTTCAAAGAAGAGTTTTTCAGAGCATTTTTGTGTTATCTAGTGCGTCAGGGTTAAAAAAACATAATCCACAAGCAAAAAATTCATTTGCAAGAACGTCTTCAGCGTTCATGTTTTCAAGTACTTGTTGCAAAATTTGTGCAAACATTTCTTTCAATAGACCTTTTGCATCGCTGCTTATGCTCCAGCTTCGAACAGCAATTCTCTACTCACGTTTTAATGTGCGAAACATGGCAACGTCCATCGGCTAAAGTATGTGAGTTAAATTGGGATACAAAGCCACTAGAATTACACCGTTTTTTGCACAGAACTTACTAAGATTCCTAATGGCCATCGGCAAAAAAAATAACAGGCAGTTTTATTTCTACCTATCAAAGCTATAGGTGAAAGCTATTCACAATGTGCTCGTAGAAACTCATACCCGTCATCCAGTTATTTTCACTTTTACTAATATCCCAGTGTTTACGAACAGATGATACTATATCTTTTGGAAATCTCTCGTATTTGAACATAATTATTGAAAGCGCCAGTTCTCCAGATGCATTTTCTGAAATTTTAAAATGACGTATTGTTAATAATGATTGCAACATTAATGATGAGATTACAAGAATAAATACTAAATAAACCACATCAGTAATCAAACTAGTGAAACACTCTATTTCATCAAAATTCATAATGCTATAAACACTTTTTTCACCTTTTCGTACTAAGACCTGGTCTCCATTCGAACAGAGGAAAAAAGCCGTTTTATTACAGTTGCAAACTCCTATTATATCGTTTAATATGTAGAGTAAATTATGTTCGGTAAGATCTGACCTAACTTCATTAAACCATTCTCTAAGGTCAGCCTCTGTCACAGAAGCTCGACTTGTTGTCAATTTTTGAGAGATTCTCACAGAATTTTCAGGGTGTCTTTAAAAATCCTTTGTACTAATGTCTGCCTGGTCTGTCATTTGTAAATTTATGCTTTCTTTTAGTATCAGAAGATGTGATCAACAATTGGATACTGTCTAAAAGTTGCTCTTTTGTCACAGAAAATTCAGTTTTTGGTAATCTGAACATCCACTCAACGAGATCAGATTCCTCTTGTTCCGTCTGTACACTTGAATTCACTTCCTTTTTAAAATAAGGTTTCAAAAATAATATTGAGTTCTATAAAGTCATATAAGCAAACTTTGTTTTATAAAATTTTTTAAGTATAATATAATTACACGGAATACGAAAATTTACACACTAGTAATTTGTATAATTAACTTTTTCGCAACAGAAATTATTAACACAATGACGAAATTTAATAAACTGCAGTGACTAAAAAAATCATGTGTATTTGAAAGGTTATGTTTTGTTAGGTTGTCAAAATATTAAAACTATTAATAATTATATATCTATCCTTTTTTTCAATTTTTAGCACTAATTTATATTACGATTGTGCTCACAGTAACAAGTCACAATTACTCAAGCAACTGTGCTTTTGAAACATCCCCATAATCGTGACCGACATTATTCAAACGAGAAGGTACTAAATGAAGATTTGACTTGATTTTATTAAGGAAAAACAAAAATTATTTTTCACTACGAAAAATAATGGCCGTCCTGATAAAGTTATTTTTTCACATATTGAAACTTAATCAAAGAAACGCCTTTCCTAACCTGAATGTTAAGCTATTTTACAAGTTTTATGATTCATCGACACCGGCAATATAAATAAATTTTTTTACTTATGTGCACTTTTTGTATAAAAAAAAAACTAATTACGTTTCTTCAACAAGCGCTGTCCAAACTTACTTAAAAATGTTTCAGGATTGTATTTTGATCTGAAAAATACTTACTTGTGGCGTTCATACTTGAAAGCTCACGTTTACTGGGACCGCTCCAATTACTGGGACGTTTAATTAATGCTGCATTATATTTTTCTAAAAAGACGTGACATTCAGTTCGCAAACTAGGTGCTTCTTTGCGTCAGGAAGTGTACAGCAGAATTAAGAAGAAAGTTTCATATGTTATAGCGAATGCGAAAGCAGTTGCTGTAGAATGTCATGTCAGGAACAAGAAAGGGTAAGCAAATAATTATAACCAGGACTTCCACAGGGCCTGAAAGACCTGGAAAAGTTATGGAATATTAAAGGAATTCTAAAAAATCTAAAGACTTTATGGAATTTTGAAAAAAATGACTGAAATTTTTCTATTTGCAACTATTCCAACTTTTTAGCAAAAAATGTTCACCTTACAGCAAGTTATAAATTTGCTAATTAATACAAAATGATTTTTTCAACAATAAAATTAATATGGTGATAAATTAGAAGTTTTAGAAAATTTCTTAATAATATTATTGAGAATTGTCAAAAAGTCAATAACTATTCAAAAGTTCTTCAAATTTGAACTGATTAAAAATTGTACAAGCACTTGTTGGTAAATTAGTCTGCAACCAGTAGAGTGTGTTAAAATGCAATAAAATTGACTGGATTATTAAAAATTTAGACCTGGAATTATTTCAAAAATTAGACCGAGAAAACCTAAAAAAGCAAACCTAATTAACAAATGTCTTAAACATTTATATTTTTAATTTTGAAAAACATGAATAATGGCATGACAAATATAAATTGAACAAATAATGCCCACGATGTCGTATTTTTCAGAAATAATTCAATCATTTACTGTAAATAACAACGCTTACTCCTATTTTTTATCAAACTGTATGCACAAAATCCGAGAGTCATATTGGAAAATATTTATCTAAGAGGATTCTGAAATTAATAGATAGAATTGGACCGTAAAAAATATTAGCTGCTATAACGGATAGTCCCAGTACCATGATCGAAGCACGACGAATAATGAAAGAGAAATATCTGCAAAAGTCTGTTTATAGTTGTGCTGTTCACAATTTAAGCTTTTGAAAGAAACTTTTATAGGGACCTTATATATAGTTTAATCTGATAAAAGTAAAAAGTCCAGAAAGGTTACTCTATACTTCTAGAAAAAACAAGATAGGACATAATCCTTTTTTTGGGCAGAAAGCTTACTCTACAGTTATAAGGCCAAAAAAAACTAGCGATAACAAATAAAATTTTGAGAAGCGACGTTGAATCCAATATCCGTAGTGTCTATTTCTAGTGTGGATTGATAAGCTTACATGAAATAATAGTTCCTGTTGTGAAGGGTATTACAATTTTAAAGGATAAAAACTGAACTTGAAGCTTAGACCCGAAAACTTATTTCAAGATCAAAAGTTGATAAGCAGAACGACTACGGCATTCACCTACTTCTGTCGAAGGAGGTAAACAGTCGAAAATAAGTTAAAGAAAAGGAACAAATTTCTGTAGAAAAGATCAGAATATGGATGTTGTTGTTAAGCTTGCAGATATTAAAAAGCAGAAAAGCATATTTCTAGAGCCCATCTTGCAAAAAGAAATTGCAAAATTAAATGCTACAAATTGGTGGAGAAATAATCCATTTGATTCAGTATTGAGTTCTCTCGCAGCTGAAATTCTTACTATGCCAGCTTCTACAGCAGCAACTAAACGGACGTTCAGCAAATGTGGTAACGTTCATAATATAAAACGAAATCGGCAATGTTAGTGTTTGTGTCACACAATCTAAAACTTATTTAAAAGCCGAAGAAAATCTATGCACAGAAAAAAGTCCAATCCTTACAAGTACGCCGCACAGTGGTCCAGTAATAGATTTTCGCGGACAAATTAAGCTAGAGGTCGTAATTTTTAGTCGATTTCAAAGTTTATAAAAAAAATGCTCTAGATATACTCTAGATATACTAATTATTGTTACATTATATACAATTGTTTATATTATTTATTATTAAAAATTAAAATTGTGGATTTATAATAAAAATTCTCAGCCAGATAATGCAGAAGTCATTGGCAGCAAGTCTTTGTGAAAAAATAATATTTTTCTGTAAAAAGACACAAATACAATACAAGTCTTTATAATATTCAATAATAATAATATTAATTGCTGATTTGGAATAAAATTTCTCAGCTAGATAATATTACAGTCATTCGCAGCAGCTAGTCTTCGTGAAAAAATAATTTTTTTCTGTAAAAAACACGAATATAATGCAATTGTGTATATAATTTGTTTACGAAAATGACTAATTCTTATTTTTAACAACATTTGCAATGTGAAATAACACACGAGTGTTTTCAAAGATGATTTATGAAGAGAAAATATTTAATTCTATACAAGTTCTATAAATGTATATTTGTTAATAAAGTTCGTGTATAACAGCAAAATTTTTGCTTCGATAATTCATTTTTATGATATTTGTGTCTGTGCATCAATTTTAATTTATTTCCGTTGCACTGTACTGGTTTACATGGAGATAAAAATAAAACATTGGAAAATCTGATTTTCTTCGAATTGTTTAATAACATAACATCTAACACAAAATGAAAATAGAAATTCGGCCTCTAAGAATTGATGCGGAATTTCATCTAGGGTATTTTTTCAAACTTTGAAATCGACTACAAATTACGACCTCTAGCTGAATTTATCCGCGAAAATCCATTACTAGATCACTGTGCGGCGTACTTTTGAGGATTAGTCTTTTTTCTGTTGATTTCTACCCCAGCTATTAAAGCTTATGAGAGAGGTAGACCTCAGAGCGAGTGTTGGGCACGTCAGAAAGTGTGTGGCGAGGCGAACGACCCCTCGCGTTCTTGTTGTGTTGGGGGTGGGTAATGAAAGAAAGTTAAAGAAGCGGAAAGAAGCCATGAGGTTGCCCTAAAGCCTAGACAGGTGGGCCAGGTACGACTACTCCTTCCTGAAAGGAAGTGGGTCAGTGAGCGGTCGTACGTTAACCTTTTTTTCAGTCTTCAAAAACCTACACGACCGACCCTACAAGCGAAAATGATGGCGAGAGAAATTTTTATCCCGGACGAAACTGCGAGGGGGCGA
>JAUELO010020522.1:0-11071 GCA_032357855.1 Amphibolips quercusostensackenii
AACTATACGCGTAGAAACGACAAGGCAAGTTCTATATTTGCAAAACTATTTCAACAGCAATTAAAGATTGCGTTTTACATCACTATCTAGAAAGTAGACCTGGATTAGACGCCCTTGAATTTGTCCTCAGAAAAGAAACTATATATCAGCGCGGAAACTACAGAAGAATTAGAAACACAATAGAGACAAAAATTCATTTAAGGCGAGCTCCCTAAAACGTCAGATCAACATGAAATAGATAGTGAAGCATCTAATATTTAGCTAAAAAAAGGCGTTCTGTTTCCAGAAATAGAAAGATTTGTCACTGCAATTCTGGACAGCTTTGTCAGCAGTAAAAATAATTGCAAACACGAATAACAATAAGAAGCGTTGAACAGGTGCTTATCATGCCGAAAAAACAACGAATCCATTCAGCACATTATTAATGGTTGTCGCATAATTGATCAGGAAGTATACAAGCACAGACATAACGATGTGATGGGTATTATACATCAACAACTCGCCCTAGGCCTAGGACTTTTAACAAAATGTATGCCTTTTTATAAATACATTCCAGTGCCTATTATTTTTCTTCATTTGACCAGGATCTACAAGCAACTTATACAATCAAGATCCGTAAGTATAGCGAGTTTATGCATAAAGTAGAGACAAGATGGATAAGTGTCAGACATAAATCTATTCAGCTTATTCTGATTTTAGCTACAGGCAATGTGTATGCAATATGGACTGTAAATCTTGAAATTTTAAAAGTCAGAAGCTCAGAAAGCGGTTTTATTGAACACTAGTCGCTATCAGGGAGCACGCGACTAAGAACCGATGGAGTGGTAGATGGTAGCCCTGAGGAAGCATCTAAAGGCGACATTTGTCACCTTTTGTACTTACAACAACATAATAGATAATTTTTTAGGCAAAAAATTAATTTTCAAATTGTTAATTAGCAAAGCGTTATCCCTCTTTTGTATTTATGATTTATAAACATTTCATAAATTAAATTATGTTTGACAAGAATGTGCAATAAACATTTAGAAAATTTTAAAGAAAATGAAGTTTTTTAAGGAAAAAAGTGGCACAAACATGAATTGGTGAAAAACCTTTTAAGCCCAAGGTTAAATTTATTTTTATCATACCACTGAAGGTAAATAGCGTATATAGTATATCTTTGAAGCCTATACTTTGCAGAAATTGGAAAACATGCTGCAAAATCACTAGGCTCGTCTTGATTCTAAAAAGATTTATCTGCCTTTTTTTGCACACAATTTCAAAATAATTTGAAAATTTTGAAAAGCTACAACTCCATTCTGAAAATGTAAAGCGACAATCATATTTTTAAAAATCGTCGGTATCTCAAAAATCATACCACGTGCGTCCAATGTTTCAGTGTTTCCCCAAAGCATTTAGATTTACTCAAAAGATAATTGAAATTTACTAAGATATGATTTTAGTTGTCATGACCTTTGTCAAAAATCTTTGATCTATAATTATTTTAGTTCAAACTTCAGCAAATTATATATGTTTAATTATACTAGGACCTATAACTTGACATACTAGATCTTTGTACAAATTTTTTTCGGGTACGGGTGACTAGCGATTTCTAGCTCTTTTAATATAAACTTTTAAAAATTGTCTTCTGCTGCTCTCAATCAACAGTTTTTTTAATATTCAAATAAAATAACATCAGTACAGGAGGATTTAGTTCAGCATCTAAACTTTCAAACGGTTCTTATTTGAATGACGGAGAATTAGTTTGTGCATAGATATTTAAAAAAAATTATTTACTGCTAGATTATTTATTTTCAGCTAACAAATAAGCTCACGCCACAATGAACTGGCTTTCACAATCAATTGTTATTAGCAAATTAACTTATATACCTAATAGTTTGTTAATGACAATTAACAGATTAAAGTAAACTCATTATCTATAATTAAAATTTTTATAAATTAAGACTAAATTAATTAATTTTTCGTGGAAATGTCAATAATTAAAGCTCAATATAGGTAGCACAGAAAAAAATAATTGTGATTTTTCAACCTTTCAAATATAAATAGAACAAATAAATGATTAATGCCGATTTAATCGTTTAAAAAACACAACATCTGGAACATTTTAAACAAAAAATTGAAATTTTTTCTCACTTTGCTGGTGAGCATGCGATATTTACATGATGCCTTATACGAATGTTACAGAAATATTTCGAAAACCATTTAAATATCCTGTGGCCACTTAGTTACACCCTAGCAGGGTGACCGCAAAAAAACAAATAATGTTGTTTTGATCATTCATCACTTATCTTCTTATCGTCCATTAATTTGATGAAAAAATAATTTCTGTTGCTATTTTCAATCAAAATGGTAACATCATACCAGATGTCATGAACAATGATATTCACTCTAAAAATGACAATTTATAAAAGTTAATATAATATATTGTGTTATATTGTGTTTTTCTACCTATAAATACAAATTTCTCACAATTTAATTGAGTTTTCTTAAAATAAACCTAAATTCAATTTATCGATCACTTTTGGTATACGTAGGCTCAAAAAACTATGGTTTAAACATTTTTCAAAAGCAAAACAGTATCATGCAATTACTTTCGCAATAAATGTGAAACAATTTTCAGGGGTTAGTGAAAGAAGTGTATGCACTTATGCATATTGTACAAAACCCCATGTAGTATTCTAATTAACTTTTCTCTTAAATATAGGTGTGTCACGAAACTCTCGAAATCACATTTGTCGCTTTTACTTAATGCCAGTAGGGTAATTTAAAAAAATAGAAGGTAATAATGTTGTCAAATTTACACGCATCATTAGAAATTCAGTTTTAGATGAAGATCAGTGCCAAATAATATCACATTTATAGTCGGTGGTTGATGATAAAAAGACCGGTTTCACCAAAGAAAAAATTTAAGAACGAAATTATGTAAATTACGCAAAAAAACGTGTCAGGAAAGCAAAATAGCGTTTTCAAAAATTAAAATAATAAAATCAAGATAATTTCATAAAATCGTCTATATAGAATAAAATTGGATTTTTCTTAATACCATTTTAATAAATTGTGAAGAGTAAAAAAAAATTAAAGGAGCTTTTTTCAGGTTTTAATCGTGTAAAAAATTACTAATAATCTTGACATTTCGTGAACGTTGCAGTTCACTTTTTAAGGGCTAAAATGAAACTGAAGTTTTAAGTTATGTTGTTCTTATATATATGCTCTCTATGATGCCTGTGATTGGACAGAGCGCCCCACTATGAAGGCTGGTTGAACCTGATTGGATAAACAAGTCTTTTTCGAAAGCCCCGGGAGAACGGGAAGCCAAATCGGATTGGTATTATATCTGCTGTCCCTATTAATTTTATTAGGGTGTTTTAAGATTTCAATTGTTTCTCTGTGTTTTCTTTGAAAAATATTACATGTTCTTGCGATAATGGTAGTTTTGTCAAATAAAATGCTATGTCCTGTTTCGATATGATGCTCAGCTAGTGCTGATTGCCTAGAATGTCTTAGTCTGACTTCACTCTCATGCTCCTTTACACGCTGGCTCACCGCTCCCCCGGTTTCTCTAATATAGACTTTGCCACAAGAGCAAGAAATTTTATATACTTAAGGATTAATAAGAGGTGCTTTTTTATTTTTAGGGTTGTTTAAAAGTTGTCCTATTTTCACAGGTGGTTTGAATATGGTTCAAATATTGTGCTTGTTGAAAATTCTTCCTATTCGTTCTGTGACGCCTTGGATGTAGAGTAGAATGGTGGTCGTTTTTCTCTTTCTCTTTAGTAGATTGTGTTAATTTGTTATTTTGAGTGTATTTTCTGATTGCTTTATCAATTTTTTTATTGCTTTTGAAATGGGTGGTGGTAAAAGAAGGCATGTAGGTATCTGTTTGTATGGGCGGGTTTTCCGTAAACTTCATATCCTAATGTGTAATCAGATCTTTTGTAAACTAGTACGTTCAAGAACGGCAATTTTCCGTTTTGTTCAAACTCCATGCTGAATTGGACATTGGGGTGTAATTAATAAATAAATTTAAAAAACTTGTATAGTTCGTCTGGTACATGTCTCCAGATGACAAAAGTGTCGTCAACGTAACGTTATCAAAGTTTCGGTTCAAGCTTGGATTGGTTGAAGATTTTAGTTTCTAAATTTTCCATAAAGATAGTGGCTGTTATAGGGGAGGTTAGAGATCCTATTGCTGCTCCTGAGGTTTGTTCATAGCATTGGTAATTTGAGGAAAAGTAAGAAAAAGTATATAAAATCCCTTGCTTTTGTGGCAAAGTCTACATTAGAGAAACCAGGGGAGCAATGAGCCAGCGTGTAAGGGAACATGAGAGCAAGGTCAGGCTAAAACATTTCACGCAATAAGCATTAGCTGAGCATCATATTAGAACAGGGCATAGCATTTTATTTGACAAAACTACCATCATCGCAAGGACATCCAATATTTTTCCAAGAAAACACTAAGAAGCAATTAAAATCTCAAAGCACCTTAATAACTTTAGTAGGGACAGCGGATATAATACCAATCCGATTTGGCTTCTTGTTCTTCCGGGTTTTTTGAAAAAGAATTGTTTAGCCAATTAGGTTCAATCAGCCTCCATAGTAGGGCGCTCTGGCCAATCACAGGCATCGTAGAGAGCATATATATAAAAACAACATAACCTGAAACTTCAGTTTCAAGTTAGCCCTAAAGAAGTAAACTGCGACGCTCACGAGACGTCGGCAAGATTCGCAGTTTTCCAATAGGGACGGGCAGATTTTGACAGTTCGTGGCGGCCTCGTTGTTGAGACCATTAATGTAAAATCTATTGTTTATTTTTTGTATACTGAAGACAAATCATCATGGCAAGTTACAGCGTCAAACAACGCGTGAAAATGATAACACTTCAATATGCAAATAGGTGTTCTATTGTGGCAACGATGCGCACGTTGCTCACATTTTACGGTCTACATGGATGAACGGCTATGTAAAAAGTAAAATTTGCTGGGGTTGGTATAATACTTATCCGAGGTCCACCAAGTGGAAACGCATCTGCAGAAAGTCACTTTTTGGTGTGGATTGTGGGAAAGCGGCATCATCGGTCCGTACTTCTTCAAAAACAACGATGGCAATGCCATCACCGTCAACGGAAAGCGCTACCGATCGATGATAACTAATTTCTTCGGGCCTGAATTGGATGAAATGGATGTGGGCGAAATGTTGTTTTAACAGAACAGCGGTACGTGCCCCCTAGCATATGCCACAATGGACATTTTGCACGAGCGATTTGAGGGCATGGTTACCTCACGCCGAGGCAACGTGAACTGGCTACCGAGATGGTGTGATTTAACCCCGTTAGATTTTTTCCTGTGGAGTTTTTTTAAATCGCAGGTCTATGCCAATAAGCCGTAATCAACCGGTGACCTCAAAGTCAACATAATCCGTTCCATCGCTCAAATTTAGCCTGATGTATGCACAAAAGTCATAGGAAATTAGGCCTCCGGGTCGCGAGACACCTAGCGCAGCCGCGGCGGACATTTGAACGATGTCATATTCCGCATATAATGTCACCGATAGGCCTTTTAAATAAAACAAAAAATTCGATGACATCTCACACACAACTTGTTTAATTTAATTTTAACATCTACCCGCCCTTAATGGAAAACCCTTTATTTGTCTTGATAAAAAAAATTTTTTTCACAAATTGCCATCAAATACGAGAACAAAATACATAAATTCTTTACAAAACAGTTAAATTTATAAACTTTAAATTCAAAAAAATAAATTTTCGACCAAAAATACTTGTATTTTTCAGCGGGTATCTATTAAATCAATTCGTATTAGAGCGAAAAAATGAAGAAAAGGAAAGAAAGAGGAAAGGGGGAAGTTTCTGAAACCTGGAGAAAAAAGAATATTTGTTTTAAAAAGGAGATTAGGGGTAAGAGTTTAAAGTCTAAACTATAAAAGTAATTTTTATCACATATAATAAAACATCTTATTTGATCAAGGCAAACACACACAACAGTATTTTTATTCATATAAGAAGCGACCGTCCTTCTAATATAACAATTCAAAATAATTCTCAAGATTTTCGCTATTTGTGAACAGTGACTGAGAGACCTTTTCTCGGTTAAAATTCGACTACTTGGTTTAAAATGTAACTGTTAGGTTAATAATTCCTAAGAAATTCAAGATTTGGTGGAAAATTTATCTGTTTGGTTAACAATTTAACTAGTTTGTTGAAATATTATTTTTTTTTAAATTGGTCCTCTTTTGTCAGAAAATTAATCTTTTAGGTTGAAAATTCACCTTCTTGTTTCAAAATTAATTTTTTGAGTAATGATTCTTGATTTTAGTTAAAATTTTTTATTTTTTAGCTTAATAATTATTACTTATAGTTGCGAATTTACTTAGAAATTAGTTCATATTGATATAAAATGCATATTTTTTGGATGCAAATTCAACTTTTTTTGTCAAAAATTTGTTTTCTTGATGCTGATAACTCAAAATTTTAGATTCCTTTTTGGTTAAAAATATCTCTCTTTAATTTAAAAATTCACCTGTTTCAAAGTAAGGATTTAAATAATTTGTCCTGAGTTTGTATTTTTCGGTTCAATTAAAATAAATTTGAAATATATTTTTATGAAAATATTAGCTATTACGCTAATTGGTCAGCTATTGCAAATTTGATTATTCGATACCGCTGAATTTGTTTCATATATATTTATTAATTTCAAACACTTGTACTCAAAAATTATAAACTTTCAAGCGCTTCTATTAAGAAATGATGCAAGTTATATTATTGCATTGTAGTTGTTGATATATTTTTATGAATTTTTAAAGTCTTATAGCTCTTTCTCTCTGTTTACGAATGTTAAATTTTTAATCAAGTTTTATTTAATTCTATATTGAGAAAATTTTTGTCTAAAGTTCTTATGTTTTAGAAGTTATGGCTTTACAAGGATGAAACCAGAATTATTTACACACCTTGTCTATTTGAATTTGCGTCATCCTAGATATAAAAATAATTCTGTCAATCCTCACCTGAAACACATATTTTTGTTTACTCCACGTGTCTATGATTATGTGTTTGACAATTAGGCCCTGTATTGATATTACGTATTTTTTTTAATTCTCAAAATAAACATTTGCAGAATAATGTGAATGCTAGTGTAAGACCACATTTTTAAAAGATCCTAAAAATTAAATTACAAGTAAATGAACAAATAACAGAACAAAGGAAAGGTCTTTCCAATTCAGCCTTTCAGATTTTTGTAAATCATCAAAATGCTTTTGCATTAGCCTACATTTAGAATAGCAAAATCACTTAGAGATAATTTCTCATCATTGAATAAGCAAACAAAAATGTTTTAAAACAAGCCATTTGATAAATAAGTTGACTTTTGATCGTACGACACTTTTTTATTCACTTAAAAGCAAAAATAGTACTTTTTCTATTTAAGAACTTTTTAAATAAAAAGCCCAAATTTTCTTTATAAAATAACAAAAATCACACTGCTTTTGAAGTTTTAGGACTAACCACTTTAAGTTGAAAATTTTTTAATTCTGAAATACTTTAAATAAAATACTTTTGCCAATTTACCTTGACGAAAAGAAAAACGTTGCATTTCGAACACCCTATTTAATTATTATAACAACTTTTTTAATTTTTCTGAAAAATCGAAAATTCTAATTTTCGATTGCACAAAAATTACGAAAAATCAAAAATTCCATTTTGCGATCAAACTATGCAAGATACAACGAAAGTTGATAAAATTAAATTGTGCCCCAAAAAAAAAAGATCTACAATTTTTTTATTAACGTTTTTAAACGACGCGTAGTTGTTATTTTATTCGTAGATAACTGCAATAAAAAAAATCAAATTTTGGGATAGTCAATACAATCTACAAAAAAAATAAACAAATGAAATTCATTTATTTAAAAATGTGTTACCAGTTAATTACTAATAATTTTTTAATAGTATGCGTAGTTTTTTGAAATAACACATCCAAAATAATATTTTAGCTAATAAAATTATTAGCCTGAGATTTTTTGAATTTTTTTGAAAAATTAAAAATTTAAATTTCGATAGCACAAAAAATAATAAAAAATAAAACATTTAATTTTTGTTTTAAATATGAAATATACGCAAAAAGATAATTAAAAAAAAATTTTGCACTTAAAGAATATCTACAAATCTCTTATTAATTACTTTTTAAAGAACAAGTTGTTTTTGTTTTATTAACAAGAAACAATATCAAAAATAAAAAAATAAAAATTTTAACATATGACACAAGTTGCGCAAAAAGATTGATCAACAATAATTATTCATTAAAAAAAAAAGAGCTACATATTTGTTACAGATTATTTCTTGATAGGATGCGCAGTTTTCGTTTTGATAGTCAAAAATAATATAACAATAGAAAAATTTAATTTTTTGAAAAACAACGCAATGTGCGACAAAAATGAATCGATTAAATCGTGAAAAGTAACCGTTCTTCAAAAGAAATGAAATAACTAAAGAATCTCAAAAGAAATATTTTTTTGTCCGATCCCCTCTGAAAGCGCTTCTTTAGGTGCCCGCTTAGCTAGCGCAAAGTTGCCGATTTTAATCCGATGACATCCAACGAGCGTAAAAATAATACGAGCATAAAATTTTCATGCAACAACTTTACTGCTGTGGCGCGTACGATACTTAAACTGAAATAGGCCCTTTTGCCCTTTCCTTTTTTCCTTTCTTTTTTCTTCCCTTCTTTTCCCTCTTACCATTTTCCCCTTTTCTTCTTCCCATTTTCCCTCCTCTTCTTCTTCCCTTTCTTTTCTCTTTTTCTTTTTTCCGCATTTTATTTGCCCTTTTCGTATACCCCTTTCGTTTTTCCCCTTTTCCCTACCCTTTTACCTTACCTCTTTCCCTGTTACCCTTTTTTTCCCCTTCTCGTTTCCTCTGTCCTCTCTCCCTCTTACATGTCCCCTTTCTCATGTCCCTTTTTCTTCCACGTTTTCCCCTTAACTTTTTTTTTCTCCCTTTTCTTCTTTCTTATTTGTCTTTTCCCATTTCCTTTTGTTTGCCTTTACATTCTTTCCTTTTGTCCCTTCATTTTCTTTTTTCCCCTTTTCTTTGCGTTGTTCCGTTTTTTTCTCCCTTACCTTTTCCTCTTTCCCGTTTCCTTTTTCACCACTTTCCCTCACTCTTTTTCCTCTTCCCTTTCCTTTCTCCTGACTCCTTTTCCTTATCCTTTTCGTTATTATTGTCCCTTTTGCTCTCTCCTTTACTCCTTTTCCTTGTTTTCTATCCCTTCATCCTTACATTTTTTACCTTGTCCCTTACTTTCTTCCCTTTCCCTCTAAACCTTTCTTTTTCGTTTTCTTCTTTCCTTTTTCCCTTGACTTATTTATTTTTTCCCTTTTTCCTCCTTATTTTTTTCTTTTAGATTTTCCTCTTTCCCTTTTTCCTTTTCGCTCCTCTTGACCTCTTTTATTTTCCCCCGTTTATTTTTCCCTTTCTCTGCCCCTTTTACTTATTTCCTATTCTTTTTTTGTTTTTCCCCTTTTTTTCAGTTTTCGTATATCGTGCTCGGCTTAGGTAGAAAAAAGCATTTCACTTGCAAATATTATGAAATTATTAAAACCTCTACTATTAAAGTAATTGTTGAATAAGATTTTATTTTATATTAAATAGGAAACTTATTTACTGAAGGCTTTAATTTAAAATGTGCTTACTTTTTCATCTTTATCCAAAATGGCTAGCTAACGAACTTAACTTTCAGTTTTTTAAACTCAAAGAGTATACCGAACGCCAATCTAATAGATAAATCTTTTCAACAAGTTATTGTGCTTTCATACAGACACATACATACACACATACATTCATACACACAGACATATTCGTAAAAAACTGCTTTTCGGGTTCAGGAGGTCTTGAAACGTGAAAATTTGACAAAAACCGGGAAAGCGGGTAACAAATTTCACACAAATCTGAAACTTTCTCTGATGAGAACGTAAAAATACCGAAAAATTGATTCCTGACAATTCAAATTGCCTAAAACTGAAGTTTTAGGTTATGTTGTTTATATATATGCTCTCTACAATGCCTGTGATTGACCACAGCGCCCAACTATAAGATCTGGTTGAACCTAATTGGCCAATCAAACCTTTTTAAATAACTCAGGGAAACGGGAAGCCAAATCGTATTGGTATTATATCCGTTGTCCCCGTCACTGAAGTCCGCAACGTTTATAAACGAAAATACAATTTTTTTTTTTAACTATTATTGTGATCAGGGTGTTTTAAGAATAGAATTGCTTCCCTATATTTTCTTGAAATAACATTACATTTTTTTTTCGATGATGCAAGTTTTGTCAAATAAAATGATATGTCGTGTTTCGATATAATGCTCAGCTAGTGCTGATTGCGTGAAATGTTTTAGCCTGACTTGACTCTTTTGTTCCTTCACACGCTAGCTCACCGCTCTCCCGGTTTCCCCAATGTAGACTTTGCCACAAAAGCAAGGGATTTTATGTACTCCAGAATTACTGAGAGGTGCCTTTTTATTGTTAGGGTTGTGTAAAAGCGGTCATATTTTTGCAGGTAGTTTGAATATGGTTTGAATATTGTGTTTCTTGAAAATTCTTTTTACTTGTTCTGTCATACCTTGAATGTAGGGTAGAATGTTGGTCGTTTTTCTTTCTCTTTCTTCAGTTGATTGTGTTGACTTTTTATTTTATGTGTATATTCTTGTTGCTTTATTAATTTGTTTTTTTGTGTGATCGTTCTGTATTATGATTTGTTTAACATTTTGTAATTTCTTTTGTAAGTTCTCTTCATCTGTTATGGAGACAGCTCTGTATACAAGGGAGTTGATGACCGATTGCTTTTGAAATGGGTGGCGGTGGAAGGAGGCATGTAGGTATATGTTTGTATGGGTGGGTTTTCTGCAAACTTCATATCCTAATGTGTTAACAGATCTTTCGTAAAGTAGAACGTCCAAGAAAGGCAATTTTTCGTTTTGTTCAATTCTCATGGTAAAGTGGATATTGTGTTGTAATTAATTGATAAAATCAAAAACGTTTATAGTTCATCTAGTCCATGTCTCCAGAT
>JAUELO010020567.1:0-11069 GCA_032357855.1 Amphibolips quercusostensackenii
GATTTTAACTGTTTGATTATCAAGGCAGAGCACTTATCAGCTCGGCCAGAGTCATCCAGAGAGCGTTTTAAGACCCAAAAGCCGAGTCTCTTTGGGACTAGGTACGATAACTAATTCTGTTAGTGAGTTACATCAATAAAAAACATGTGGTTGTACTTGTATGACCTTTTTGCTTTTGCAGTGACAAAATTGTTGGGCTACCTCTAAATATTGTTTAAAAATAATTTTGAAACATGGACCTTCTTTAATCCCCTGAACTATCTTTATTTACTTTTCACTTGACTTAAACAAAACTATTTTTTCATGCTCACCCTAATATATAAGTATATAGTCAATGATAATCCAAAGACTAGTTTGATACACATAATTCAAAAAGAAAAAATTAGAGCCTATTCATATTTTTTGTTCAAAATTAATTTTTTTTGATTAAAAACTTTATTATATGTTTGAAAATTTGATTTTTTTCTTTTAATTTAACAATTTTGTTGAAAACGTATGTTTCTTAGTTGAAAATTTGTCCTCTTGGCTGAAAAATTCTACATTTTACATAAAAAAATGCATTGCTTAAGATTTGTTTAAATTGTTTAGTTAAAAATTAATATGATATTGTAAGCGATTCTTTAAATTTGTTTAAAAATCGCTTTCTTGGTAGAAAATGTAACGATTTGCTTAAAAATAATTTTTTTTTTATTAATAATTTATCTTCCGTAGTTGCATTTTCAACTGCTTGGCTGAAAATTCATGTATTTTTGTGAGATTTCATCTTTGGTAGCAGAAAATTATATATAAAATTAGATTATTATTGTAAATTAAATCACAACCATCCCATTTCCGGTTAAGAATATATTTTTTTAGACAAAAATTTTACTTGTTTAGTACAAAGTTCTTAGTTCAAAACTCACATTTTGCTTCAAAATTCAACTATTTTATTGAATTTTTTATATTGAACACTAATTTTATTTAACTGAAGATATAACAATTTGAGATTTGGTTGAAGATTTATCCTTTTCATTTGAAAATTCATGTATTCCGTTGAAAATTCGTGTTTTTTGATAGAAAATTAATCTCACATGAACTTTCTCATCTTTCTCGTTAAAAATTAATTTCTTTTATTGAGAATTTAAATATATTGTTGACAATTCGCTTTTTTGTAACAATTTATGTTTTGTACGGAAATTAATTTTTATTAATTCAAAATCATATAGTTTATTTAATACATGTCTTTCTTTGAAAAAAAGTTATCTGGTAGGTTGAAAATTTACTTTTTTGTTTGAAAATTTAACTCTTTAGTTAAAAATTAATATATTTTTTTTGTAAAGTTTCATCAATTTGGTTTTAAATTCACTTTTTGGGAAATTCATTAATGTTGTTTCAAACACATTCTATTTTGTTAGAAAGTAATTTTTTAACTGAAAATTTAGCTCTCCTTTTTTCAGTTCAAACTGATCTTTTTTAGACAAAAATTCAAATATTTGGTTAAAAGTTCATGTACTTCTTTGAAAATAGTTTTTTCTTGTGGAACAATAATTTAGTTAGTTGAAAATTCATTTGTTTGGTTGTAAATACAATTATTTTATTAAAAATTCGTTTTTTCATTTATTTTTCAACTACAAAATTTATCTATTATATTTTTGGTAGAAAATTCATCTCTTAGTAGGAATTTTATTTATTTTGTTGAAAATTTGTCTTTTTTGGTAGAAAAGAAATGACCTCATTTAAAATTCGTCCTTTTAGTTGAAAATTTGACTATTTTGGTGAAATTTTGTATTTTGTAGTTAAAAATAATTTTATTTTAAAACTAAAAATGGAGCAATATTATTTTTGCTTACAACTTTTTCTTTTTATTTAAAACTTAATTTATTCTGTTCATATTTTGTGTTTAAAGATGATTTTTTTGTTTAAAATTTATTGTTTATTTACCCCTCTCTTGCTAAATCGTTATACGTAATTTGCAGATGATCCCTAATTACTACAGAATCAGGGTGATGGAATTTACTTTAAATAATAATTTTTTCAAAGTTACTTCTAGAAAAGTTATATACTGCAAGTCTTTATAAATGTGATCACATTCCGCATTCCTGAATCACGATAAACTGGATTCGATTTAACAGCCTATAATCTAGATACTCCCACGCTGGAATGCATATTACTGACCGTAAAACGCGCGGCAAGAACTCATGTCTTCTTGTGGGCAACATGTTTGTAGGAAAGAGAGTAGTTGTTTAAAAAAAAAAAGTATATTTGCAAAACGTCGCACAGTGGGGCAAAAAAAGTACCCGCGAAAAAATCAATTTTTAGCCTCACTATTCATCTGATTTGAACTTTTTTTTTTGAATAAGAGATTTTTAAATTAAAAAAAAAAGATTTGTGTGCTTAGAATTTTTTAATTGTTCATAAATTTGTTATTTAACAAACAAAGCTAAAATTTTTTTAAACAATTTCCGGGTGCCATTCCTTTTAAGACATTCAATTTTATAGACAAATTCACAGTTACAATGTATAAACTCAGTTTTCGTATACGGAATCAAGTTAGAATGTCTTTTTGATGACTCTTTGCTATGATACTCTGCAAATCGCCAAATTAAGTTTTATTAAAAATAAAAGGATGTGTTTAGGGTTTCAATTGTGTCCAAAACTACGAATCTTGCCGACGTTTTGTAAACATAGCAGTTCACTTTTCATTGCAAACTTGGAACCGTGTTTTAGGTTATGTTGTTTGTTCTTATATATACTTATACGATGCCTGTGATTGGCCAGAGCGCCCCACCATGGAGGCTGTTTAAACCTGATTGTCCAATCAAGTCTTTTTAAAAAAACACGGGAGGACAGAAAGCTAAATCAGATTGGTAATGTATCAATTGTCCCTAATGATGTTATCAGGGTGTTTTAAGATTCTAATCGCTTCTTTAGGTATCCTTGGAAAAAAATTGTATGTTTTTGCGATGATGGTTGCTTTTTCAAATAAAATGCCATGTCCTGTTTCGAAATGATGCTCAGCTAGTGCTGATTGCGTGAAATGTTTTAGACTGACTTTACTCTCATGTTCCTTCACACGTTGGCTTACCGCTCTCCCGGTTTCTTTAATATGTAGCATTGTATAGAGTATATATACTAACAACAACCCGAAACTTCAGTTTCAGGTTAGCCCTGAAGAAGTGAGTTGCTATGTTCACGAAACGTCGTCAAGATTCACAGTTTTGCACACGATTGATAGCCGAAACACATCCTTATATTTTTATTATAATAAATCATCGTAAAAGCATTAAGGGCATGTGACAGACATAAATACCTCCATGACCGACCTCAATTTTTTATTTCTACGATTTTTTTTTTTGAATCCAAGACCTTTTTTCCTAAACAAAATATCGGGCTAAAACTTTCCAAAATGAAAGAGCCGACAATAAAGTACGTTTATGTACATGATTTGAGTATAAAAGATGCAAAAGAAAAATCCCAACTAAATGGCAACCATCTCACGTAGGACATAGGACTCCGGTAGCCAAAGCGGTCGGTATCAGCAATTAGAACGAAAATTCGAAGTCTGGCGACCAATATGTGCATGGGCAAAGTTTGTTTTTTACTTTCGTTACAGAACCAACAAGCACCACACTAATTGACCTGCTCTTGAAATTAGTTCCCCATATTTTGGTATTACAACACTAAAACTCATAAAACTGAATTACTTTACACTAAATAAACAATTAACAACATTATTATTAATGATTGTGGACAAAATATGAATATTTTAAGTGTTTCAAATACGACACAAGAATCTAACCTATGAGCATTTTCACAACATTCTTTTTTTGCTACTCTGCCAATGCATTGTACGATCTGAATACTTATACCTTATTATAATTTATAATTGAAAGAATATATTTCATCAGATTTTATGCGTGACATCACTTTTAATGAATGATGTCAAATTATAACTCTCCAGAATATGAGTTTCATATTTTGCGTTGGAGAATACGGGAATGTACTAAAAAAAGTTAGTTTTTGCATTGTCAACCAATACTTGAATTTTCAAGTCTGAAAAGATGAATTTTTCAGAAGACAGATAAATTTTCGACCCGAAAAGTTGAATTTCCCCCAAAAAAAGTTTATCTTCAGCCGAGAGAGATTGATTTTCAACTAAGAAATATGACTTTTATGCCATAAAAGGTGAAGTTTCAATGCAAAAAAAACGAATTTTCTACATGGCAGTTAAATTTCCGAAGAACAAAGATGAATTTAACAAAATAATTGAAGTTTCAACAAAATATTTGAACTTTTTACCGTAAGACAAATTTTCAGTAAATTCATACATTTTCAACTCAAAAAAATTGGTTTACTACTACCAATAAAATAGTGAAATTTTCACTTTAAAAAATTAGTTTTCAAAAATGAAATACGAATAATCACCCAGTTGTATTCAACGAAAAAAGACGAATATTGAACAAAACAGTTGATAAAGTAGTTGTCACAGAATCCATTTCAAATCAAGCAGATTGTATACGTAAAGTCACAGAATCTCAAGTAGACGAAATATACAGTTTTTTAAAGGAAAGTAGGCTATACGTATTATTCCGCTTTTCAAACCACCCCTAACATAGCACGTTTAAAGAACACCGTCTCAGGTGCCTTCAACTAGAACCTCAAAAAAAAAGTTTGAATGAATAATTATTGCAGCGAACTCATTCCCAAGACTATAAATAATATTCCTATATCCACAGGAATATCCAACAACCCTCAAGAACTACCCCTACCACATTTAACGAACCCTGTCTGGACTGTCTTCAAACAAAACCGCCAAAATATTTTTTAATTAATAATAATCGTAGCAGACGCATTTGCAAGACTCTGGTAGATATTCTTTTTGCCAAAGTTATATTCAGCATCCCCTAAGAACTAACCCTAGCACATTTAACCAGCCCCGTCTGGACTGCCTTTAACTAAAACCGCCAAAAAAATTTTGAATAAATAATAATCACAACAAACGCATTTTCAAGACCCTGCTTGATATTCTTTTTGCAAAAGTAATATTCAGCAACCCCAAAGAACTACCCCTATCACATTTAACAAACCCTTATCTCGACTGCCTTCAACTAAAACTGCAAAAAAAATCCAATTCGTAATAATCACAAGAAACGCATTTCCTAGAAGGTAGTAAATATCCTTATATCCACAGTAATGCAACAAACCTCAGCAACTACCCCTACCACATTTAACGAACACCGTCTCGACTTCCTTTAACTAAAACTGCCAAAAAAATTTCAAATTCATAATAATCACAAGAAACGCATTTCCAAGACTGATGTAAATATACTGATATATAATTAGTCAAGACGGGGTTCGTTGAATGTGGTAGGGGTAGTTCTTGGGGATTGTTGTATTTTTCTCTGGATATGAAGATATTTACTACAGCCTTGGGAATGCGTGAAAAGTTTTTGGCGGCTTTAGTTGAAGGCAGTCGAGGCGGGATTCGTTAAACGTGGTAGGGGTGGTTCTTGGGGGTGACTGAATATTACTTCGGCAAAAATAATTTCAAGTAGAGTCTTAGGAATGTGTTTTTTATGATTATTATACCTATCAAAACTTTTTGGCTTTTTTAGTTGCAGGCAGTCGAGAAGGGGTTCGTTTAGTGTAGTAGGGGTAGTTTCTGAGGGTTGTTAAATTATTCTGTTATTATGACACTTACTACAGTCTTCGAAATGCATTAATCGTGATTATTATGAATTAAAAAATTTTTTGGCAGTTTTAGTTGAAGACAGCCAAGACGGGGCTCGTTAAATGTGGCAGGGGTAGTTCTTGGTGGTTGCTGAATATTACTTTGGCAGAAAGAATATCAATTAGAGTCTTAGGAATGAATCTGTTGTGATTACTATTTATTCAAAAAAATTTTGGAGGTTTTAATTGAAGACAGTCGAGACGGGGTTCGTTAAATGTGGTAGGAGTAGTTCCTGAGGCTTTTTGGATATTCCTGTGGATATAAGGATCTTTACTATAATCTAGGAAATAAGTTTCTTGTGATTATTAGGAATTTAAACATTTATTGGCAGTTTTAGTTGAAGGCAGTCGAGGCGGTGTTTGTTTAATGTGCTAGGGGTAGTTTCTGAGTGTTGTTGGATTTTTCTGTTTATATAAGGATATTTCCTTCAGTCTTATCAAATTCGTTTCTTGTGATACGTTTAATATGGTAGGGGCAGTTCTTAAAGGTTGATGAATATTACTTTAGCCAAAAGAATATCAAGTAGAATCTTGGGAATGCGTCTGTTGTGATTATTATTTATTCAAAATTTTTTGTGGTTTTAGTTAAGGCTAGTCGAGACGGGGTTGCTTAAATGTACTAGGGGTAGTTCTTGGGGGCTGCTAAATATTATTTTGTCAAAAATAATATCAACTAGAGTCTTAAGAATGTGTCTTTTGTGATTATTATTCATTGAACAATTTTTTTGGTGGTTTTATTTGAAGGCAGTCGAGACAGGGTTCGTTAAATGTGGTAGAGGTAGTTCTTTAGGGTTGCTGTATATTCCTGTGGATGGGTATAAGGATATTAACTACAGTCTTAGAAATGAGTTTCTTGTGATTATTTATTTTTAATGTTTTTGGCGATCTTAGGTGAAGGCAGACGAGGCTGGATTCGTTTATAGTGGCAGGGGTAGCTTTTGAGGGTTTGTGAATATTACTGCGGCAAAAAGAATATTAATTATAGTCTTGTGAATGATATTGTTGTAATAATTATTCATTCAAACATTTTTCTGGAGGTTTTAGTTGATGGCATCTGAGACGGTGTTCTTTAAATGTGCTATGATAGGGGTACTTTGGCAATCGGAATAATACGTATAGACTACTTTCCTCTGAAAAACAGCATATTTCGTCTCCTTGAGATTTTGCGACTTTACAAGTACAATCTGCTTGATTTAAAATGAATTCTGTCATAACTACTTTATCAACTATTTTGTTCAATATTCGTATTTTTTCGTTAAATACAACTGGTTGATTATTCGTATTTTATTGTTGAAAATTCAACTATTTATAGGTGAAATATCGGCCTCAATCTTTGGAAAATGCAAGAGCCGACAGTAAAGAACGTTTATGTATATCATTTAATTATAAAAGAAGCAAAAAGAAAAATCCCAACTAAATGTCAACCAGCTCACTTGGGACACGAAACCAGAGATGAGGTGGAAGATTGCTCATGTAATGGAATAAGAGACTCCGTCAAAATCGGACTGCTAAAAGCGACCCCTTAGCCGGTCGACCTGGTCCTGAGAGTTACTTCGCAGTTTTCGGCATTTCTCAGACGTTGCTCGTCGGTAATTGATGAAGATAGGGAATATTAAAAATGAGTTACCACCTTAATTAAAATTACAGGAGTTGCCATGAACATAAATTTATAACTGCATATATTTTTAAAAATAAAAATTCCAAATATTGTAATATTGCAAGAACTTTAATTTTTATTAGTAGTGGCATTGTTTGACAGATAAAAGATTCATTTTATAAAAATGCTACTTTTTGACAAAGTTAGAAATCTCTGTGATAAAAATGCTACTTTTTGTCAAAGTTAGAAATCTCTGTGAATGTTTTGAAATATTTTTAAATATTTTTTTTAAACTAAGTTCTCTATATAAAAAATCGTTTCAAATTTTTCCATGAATCTTCAGAAAACATTTTTATTTTCTTAAAACCTTTCACAATTCTTACACCGTTTCTAAAATTTTCTCTGAATCTTCAAAAATCTACATTTTGTCAAAAAATTGTTGAAATATTTTCAAACTTTTTAATTATTGTTCCTTATAGACTAGAGCAAGCTTTATAATGGTAACATTTTCGAAAATTTTTAAATCAATTTAATTAAACTTTCCTAAATTAAAAAATGTCCAGTACAATGTTATGAGCAATTGTCCGGATGTGTGTGTGGATGTGTAGATGTATGCATGTGTGGAAGTATGCATGTGTGGATGTCTGCATATGTGAATGTCACACTTTTTTGTAATTAATAATTAATAATAATAATTTAATGATTAATAATTCAAAAAAATTAATTATTTTTATTAATTAAAAATTAATTATTAATTATAAAATTAATAATTCAAAATTCATGCAAGAATATAAAAAAATTCCTTGGTTCGAGCAAATCGATTGACCTATAATATTATAATACACTTTTTTGACGAGTAAGGAAGTTATGCTCATTCGTAATATTTGAAACATCTGTTTTAAACATAAAAACTTTTTTCATCGACATAATTCAAAGTTGTTGCATGAATAGAAAAGACTTTTTAATAATAAATTTTCAAATGAAATAATTCTGAAAATTTTTGTAAAAAATCATAAAGCTGGGAAAGGGATAGGGTGTGAGAATTTCGCACTTCCCTTTTCCATCTCAAAAAATTACCATTTCAAATTGAAAATTTGATTTGCCTGATTTTCCATTGTATTTAAAAATTTGTTTGTATTATTTTGTAATTTTGTACTTATTGTACCTAATTTCTGTTCTTAAGAGGGCTGGGGACACCCGTGGGAACTTCTAGTTGAGTGTGCGAGAGAGACAGAACGTTAATAAGCAAGCCTCCAAGGGTGGAGCTTGTTAGCGAAAAAAAAATTTTCGACAGCCAATCATAGTAGGAATATATTTAGGGAAAAAGGGTACATAAGAAAAAAAGAGTGAAAAAAATTGCCTGCAATAAATTTGTCATCGGAAGACGGTCAACCAGGGTCAGGCATTGTCTGGGAATCGGTATCCTTGCGGCCTCGCGCGTCCTTCCTATTGTTTAAGATTAGACACAGCTAAGAAAAATCAAAATTTGGTACAGTATTAATTAATTCAATTTTGATAAACTAAATTAGACTCGTTATGTTATTACGAGTAATTCAAAAAAAGATTGAAGAAAATCGGTTTATATTTTCAATTCCAGCTGATCAGTAAAGATTTATTTTATCTGCAATGACATATCTTTAAAGATCTCATCTACCTTATTTGTTTACGGGTCCAAACATGCCACGCGAGTAATAATTGTGTTCAATACTTTCAGATAAAATATCCGTGAGAAGGGGAAATAAATGTTGAAATGTTGAAAATGCTCTATTTGAATTTTCATCTGATGTAAACATTACATTGGGATAGTTTCAAAATATACTTGATATCTAGTGAAAAATCGAATTTAAATTTCTTGATATACTTAAAAAATAAAGGTTTTTACAAAGATGTCAGTTTTTCATTGTAAAATAATCGTTACAAACTGAGATATTATTCTTGAAAAGTAGGATAACTTTGAGAAAGTATATTTGTAATATGATACACGCTTATTGAAATGTGACAAATATTCCATATAGCTTATTCTATGTTTATTAAAATGTGTCAAATATTCCATGTAGCTTATTCTATTTTTATTAAAATTTGGCACATATTCCATGTATCTTATTCGTTTACGAGTCCAGGCATACCACGTAAGTAATAATTGTGAACAATACTTTCAGACAAAATCGCCGTGAGAAAGGGAAATAAATTTTGAAATGTTGTAAATGCTCTATTTGAATTTTCATCTCATGTAAACATTACATTGGGATAGTTTCGAAATATACTTGACATTAAGTGAAAATTCGGATTACAATTTCTCAATATACTTGAAAAATAGTGTTTTTTTACAGAGATGTCACTTTTCCATTGTGAAATAATCGTTATAAACCGAGATATTATTCTTGAAAAGTAGGATAACTTTAAGAATGAATATTTGTAATATGATAAATGTTTATTAAAATGTGACAAATATTCCATGTAGCTTATTCTATGTTTATTAAAATTTGACAAATATTCCATGTAGCTCATTCGTTTACGAGTCCAGGCATATCACGTAAGTAATAATTGTGAACAATAGTTTCAGACAAAATCGCCGTGAGAAGGGGAAATAAATTTTGAAATATTGAAAATGCTCTATTTGAATTTTAATCTGATTTAAACATTACATTGGGATAGTTTCGAAATATACTTGATATCAAGTGAAAATTCGGATTGAAGTTTCTCAATATACTTGAAAAATAGTGTTTCTTGGAAAGATGTTAATTTTTAGTTGTGAAATAATCGTTGCAACCCGAGAAATTAGTACACAGTAAATCCCAGAGATATTATTTATCTGAATTTGGATAAAAACGCTGCAAACAATTGAAAACTACAATCATCCTACGTAAAATAATTTGTATCTCAAGGCAGATAAAAATTATCCGTTGTCAGATAATTGTAGTTGTCAATGGTTTGCAGCGTTTTTATCTCACTTCAGATAAATAATATCCCTTGGATTTACTGGGTATGAGAAGTAGAGTAATTTTTAGCAAGCACATTTTTAATACAATAAATGTATCTTTAAACGTGACATATGTTCCATGTAGCTTATTCTTTTATAAATCCAGACATACCTTAAAGGCAATAATTGTTAATAATACTTTCAGATAAAATATCCTCGAGAATTCAAAATAAAGTTGAAGATATTGAAAATACTCTATTAGCATTTTCGTATAATGGAAACATTTCATTGGGATAGTTTCGATATATACTTTTTTTGGTAAACAGCTGTTGCCTTTTCTTTTTTTTTGTCTCTTGTGTTGTTTTTACAAATTTTTATTTTTATTTTCAATCTTACTTCTTACGATTAAAAGAAAATATATTGGTTGAACCTAACAATTATTAATAACAAATTTGTATATCCTTTTTGGGTGAACAACTTTGGTCTAGTAATTTTGTTTCGTACCATGTGTTGTTTTTCAAAAAATTTTATTTTTTTATTTTTAATTAAATTTTTTATGAATAAAACAAAAACCACGCTTCCTATAGAAATAAATTTGTTGACGAATTTATATATCTTTTTTGTCCAAACAACTACTGTCGATTCATTTTTTTCATGGCTTGTGTTATTTGTCCAAAAATTCAATTTCTTAATTTTTAATTAATTCGCAACTTTTGTGAAATTATTATTCTTTTGTGGAGCCTGTGTCGTTTGTTCAAAAATTTAATTTTTTATTTTAAATGTTGTTTTTTAGGAACAACACAAAAAGGACGTGTCCTATAAATAAGCGATTTAAAACAACTT
>JAUELO010020591.1:0-11069 GCA_032357855.1 Amphibolips quercusostensackenii
ATGCAGTCATGCTAAATAACTATCTTATTCTAAGGCTATTTTGATACAGTATCACTTCAGCAGGTCACCCCTGAGTTGATCTATCCACTTAAAAGTATTGAGATCCTGCCGGTCCATCACACTAACTCTGTCTTCATTGCCCTTACCAACTATAGGGTAGTCGGCATTTTTGTTCGACATATTGTCGAAAATTCTGTGCATTTGATTGTCTTAAGCCGCACTTACTACAACTATGTTTTATGTTATCAGAAAATCTTAAGCAAAGGAATAGAAAAAGCAAGCTTGTAGAGAGAAGCAAGTAGGAGTTCTAAAGAAATGCAAAGCTTGCAGCTCTTTCCTTATACAATAAAGATGTATATTAGTATTTAGGTGAAATAGTTATCCTTTTTTTACTGTAATCTTCTATATTCATTGGAAAATAACGAAAGTAGAAAACAAGAAAATGCACTTGTAAATTAATCAAACGCCCTATTTTATCAAAACTTTTACCACATCAGCTACAAGTCATTTGTAGTCCCAACTGTTGTGACCTTTTAGCAAATTTTCTACAACTTGCTTGAAACTAATCCTTGCTGCTCTTTATTTTTAATTCGTTAACGTAATAAAACTCTTATCTTGCATCATTTATTTAAATTCGTAGTTTTAAAAATACCTTATTTCAGTTTTGGATCCAATAATTATGGAATTTTTAATCATAAATACTCGAAGAAATTCCTTTTTACCTCAAGGGCTTTGACAAACTTTTTATGAGACCAAGTTTTATACGGAGAGGGGTACGTTATACGTTTTTGAGTCAATCAGGGGATTGCCTATGATGTTTATAGAACCTAGTTAAAAGTCTGTTCTTTTTGTATTAAAATTTTAGGAACTCTTTTACTTTCATTGTATAGGATAAAGTCGTCATTACAAAAGTTTATTACTTTTACTTCAGGACCATCCGTATAATCTCTAGATCCTCTAATCAGCAGATTGAAAAAGTTAATTATTTTTATGTACTATGTTTGATCAAAATCAATCATCCAAAGTGTCATCATAACTGCTTCCATCAATAGTTCTGAATGATTTACTACGTCTCGTTACTGTTCTAGCATCGACATAATAAGTTCCCTTCTTACCCTTCCTAGTCCCTTCTATTAAGCTTTTCATACATCAGTAGCAATGACTTTACAATAGTGGTTTGTGCAACAAAGCAGATTTCGTAAACTTGTGTGTACCTACCTCGACGTATATCCCAACGACTCAGCATTACGTGGCAATTAAAACATATTTTGTTCAGAACTCTTCCTTTATTTTAATCAATAATATCGAGACTAGAACTTTTTTTACAAATTTCACAAATTTTATTAGAAATAAGTTCACAATCGATTTGAACAAGGTATTTACTACAAATAAAGCGGAATATATGAGGTTTCTTATAGGAAAGATATTTGAATGATGAAACTTGAACATTAGTTCGAGTAAAAAGCTTTGATTTTGAAAAGATCTGTACATTTTTAGGTGATTTTTTTTTGCCAGAGTTGTAAAGGAGAACCCCAGGCGTTAGGAATCCTGTACCGATTGCAAGTAAGTCTACCATATTGGGAGTGATAACCCAAATATCTTTCCATTTAACTGTTTTTATTTATATTATTAAATTTTTTTGGGTCAAAATATTTTCTGTTATTTGTTTTTCAAAGAGAATTTATTTATTTTGAATGCATAAACTACTTTGTTAAAAGCTAGACTTCTTTGTATAAAATTTTCTTCTGTTTAACATTCATCATCTCAGTTGAAATTTCAACTCTGTTGTTGAACATTTGTTTATTTTTTTAAACATCAAACAAAATTTTTTTATAATCTTTGTACTTAAAAAAATTTATTTTATAAAAATTAACGATTTTCATGAGATTTAAAAAATATAAAATGATTTTTAAATGTATCAAGATATTTTCTAAGATTTTCAAGTTTTTATGAAGATTTTAAGATATATAAAACGATTCCAAGAAATCTTAATAATTTCGGGGGTTTTCGAATAATTTCAAGTTTTTCAGAAGATTTAAAAGATTACTAATAAATTAATATGAACTTGAGTAATTTTACTGAATAAATGTGTCGTTTTAAATATGCCTGAAGATTTTTCTTCTAACATGAGTATGTTTAATATACAAAGCTTTAGCGAAAAATCGACAGCAAATAAACGACACAAAAAAATCGCTACAAAAAATTATAAGCTTTACTTCTACAGCAGAGAGTTTTATCGAAAAAATGTGTAAAACAAAAAAAAACAGTGAGTAAAAAAGGGAACAGAGAAACGGGAAAAGGAAAACAGGAAAAAAAGGGGAAAAGGATAAGGTAAAAAGAGGACAGAAAAAAGGGTAAGGAATAAAAGTAGAAAGGGCAAGGTGAAAAGGTAACAGGGAGAGAAGGGTAAAGGCAAGTAGAAGAAGGGACAAGAGAGACAGAGCACAATAGGAGTGAGTGAATTATTTTTATTTAAAATACGCAGAAAAAGAGCTTTTTATCTGTCCGCGGAGCATCAGTAAGATAGCACATTATTGTACCGTAACGAGCCGCGCACAGAGTGAACTTTATTGTACGGCGTCGAGCGGCACGTAAAGTAACAGCAAGAAGAAAGAAGTAAATAAGTGAGAAAGAGAAGGAAAAGAAAAGGAAAAAGAGAACAGAAAAAGGAGAAGGAGGCAAAGACAAGGAAAGGGAAACAAGGGACAAAGAAGGAGAAAAAGGAAGAAGAAAAGGAAAAAAATAAGAAGAAATGAAAGGGTGGAAGAGAAAAGGTCAGGGCAAACGGGAAAAGAAAATTCGTAAAATAAAAGAAAACCAAGAGAAACACAAAAGGGAAATAGGGAGAAAAAAGGGAAAATAGGAAATAAGAAAACGGAGAAGGGGACACGGGAGGTGGAGAAGGAGAGGAAAAAAGAGAAAGGAAAAGGAAAAAAATAATAAGAAGTGGGTAAAAACAAAATGAAAGGGCACAAGGAAAGCAAAAAGAAAAAAAGGCAAAAAAGGGTAAAAGGAAAAAGAGAAAGAAGAAAGGGTAAAAGGGATTATGAAATGGGACAAGGGACAAAGAAAAAAAGGAACGGGTGAACGGGAGGATGAAAAAAGGAAAGGAAGAATGGAAAAAAAAGGGGGGAAAGGAAATGGAAAGAAGCATAATGCTGAAGAGGAACAGGAAAAGGGGTAAAAGAAAAAAGACAGTGCAGAAAAAAAGAGAAAGAGAAAAGGATAAAGGATAAAAAAAGCAAAGGGAAAGGGAAAAGTGAGACAAGACAAGGAAACAAAAGGAATGGGACAAGGAGAATAAGGAAAGAGGGAAAGTAATGAAAAAAGGAAATGTGAGGGGCAACAGAAAAAAAGAAGAAGTAAAAGGAAAGCAGGAAAAGGAAAAAGGAAAAAGGGAAAGGGGGCAAGGGCTAAGGAAACAGAGAAGAAGGAAAGAGAAAAGGCGAAAAGAAAGAAAAAAGGGAAAAACGATAGAAAAAAGTCAGGGTAAAGAAGAAATTGTAAAAAAGGAAAAAAGAGTAAAAAAACAAAACGATAGAGGAAGAAAAGGAAAAGAAAGGAAAAGAAAAGTGTAAAGAAAAAGAAAAAAAGAATGAAGAAATGAAGAAGGTTAAGAGACAATGAATGGGCATACAGAAAGCAAAATGGAGGAAGGGGGAAATTACAAGAGGAAAAAGAGAAGAGAAAACACTAAAGGGGAAAACGGAAAAGGAAAGAAAAAATTGTGAAAGGGAACAAAGAAAAGAAAAAAGGCAAGAAGCAAGAGGAAAAAGGTTTAGATGAAGGAGAAAAGGAAAAAAGAAGAAGAAAAACGGGAGAACCGGAGAACGAAAAGAAATAAGAAAAAAGGCGAAAAGGGGTAAAAGAAAGGGAAAAATGAAAGGAAAAAACGAAAGCGAAAAACAGAAAGAAAAAGGGGAAAGTAAAGGAAACAAGAAATTAGCGGGAAAAAAGGCAAGAACTAAAGGATAAAAGAAAATGTAAGGGACAAAAGAAAGAAGAAAGGGAAAAAGGACAAGTGAAAATGTAGAGGACCAAAAAGAAAGGAGAGGGGAAAAGGGCGGGAAAAGAAAAAGGAGAAGGAAAAATGAAAGAGGACAATGAAAGAAGAAAGGGGGAAATGGTAAGGTAGAAAAAGGAAAAAAACGAAAGGGGAAATGTGAAAATGAAAACAAAGAGGGAAAAACGAAAAAGAGAAAGCAGGAAATTATAAAACGGATAGAAAAAGGGGGAAAAAAGAAGAAGAGAAAAAGGAAAGAAAAAAAAGGAGGAAGGAAAGGAGAATAAAAATAAGGGAAAAAGTTAAAGGGAAGAGAAAGAGAGCTTATTGCAGATAAAGTATCATAAGCACCATGACTATTAAAATACCGTCTACAATTACATCAGCGCATTTTTAATAACTTAAGAATTGTGGCTTGTAAAGAAGTTGAGATTCATTGCGAATATATATTTTATAGAGCTGCAAATAAAAAAAGTCTTATCCTACTGGGAAATCTTACGAGATTAAAAAGTTTTATTTGGTGAGAGAGATTATTATTAATATTAAAAAATTATATTTTTTCTTACACAGGCTCAAGAAGAATAAGTATCAAATTAATTGCTTGAAATTGTATATTTTAGTTTATAAGTTTTTTTGTTCTCTGAATGAAAATTGGTAAATTTCAGCTTATTACTAGTAAAAATTTTTTAATTCGAATAGCCAAAAGTGATGAAATGAGGTCATGGTGTAATGTTCTTGTCTCTATTCAAACAGTTAGAAGGTGATATTGTGAAACTGTAAACGTGAGTGCCTCAGTTTAAAAGCATTGCCTTCTATATGTATGAAAAATTTGGAATAAATTGGAATTTTTCAGAACTTCGAGCGCTAAATTAAATGATTATTTAGTAAAATTAGTATTTTGCCATAGAAACTTATTGATTATAAACAATTTATGGTTTTTTATAAAATTAAGTATTTTGTTGAACTAAGGAAACACATATTAATGCAAACGCAATATTTTATTCGTCTAAAGAAATGCTTCATTGGTATAAATGCATAAAGCCTTTGTATCAAATAGCTATATATTCAACCTCATTATTTCGAATTATTTAATTATTTCATTTATTTAAACAAACATAAGGATTTGATCTTAGCATGGACAAATTAAATGTTCAAAATGCGTCTTGAACAATTTGAAGAATCGATTTAATTCTACTAAATAAATATTTCTTTGGAGAACGAATCAAACTTTGATAATTTAAAGAATTTATTTGTTATATTGATTCAAGGTGTGTCTGGCTGAAATGAAAATGACCACTGTAGAATAATATTTTCGCGATGCTAAGAAAAGGATTCTAGTAAGTGCATTTACTTGTTTACAAAACACTATTTTCAAATGTGTATATTTATAATAATAATAAAATATTTACTCTAGAATCGAGCGTTTAAAATTTATTTTCACGTAGTAGCCACACGCATTTTGTGTAATAGTAACTTATGTACCTTGGCAGTGAAGTTAAACATACTGCATTTTGCCTTTTCTTTCACTCTTCGTTTTTCTTTTTTTCCTTTCCTCTTTATCCTTTCTTTTCCCCTTTCTCTGTCCCTTTCACCCTTTCCTTTTCTCCTTTTGTTGTTTTCTTTATTTTCCCCCTTTTTTCTCCTTTTCCCTTTTTTTTCTTTTTTCTCTCACTTCACGTTTTTCTGGTCATTTTCTTCTTTCTTTTCTTCCTCTTACCTTTTCTTTTCCACTTTACTCTTCCTTTTTACTTTTTTCTTTTTCTTCTTGTATTTTTATCTTGCTGCTTTCCCTTTTCCTTTTTCTTTTTCCCCTCTTCATTCCTTTTCCCTTGTCATTCACTCCTTTCCTTTTTATTCCTTCCTTTTCTTTTTCCTTTTTCTTTTACTTTTTCCTTTTCCCGTACCCTTTGACCGTTTTTCCCTCTCTTTGTCCCCTTTTTCCTGTCTCTTTTCCATGTGCCTCTTTCCCTGTCCCTTTCTACTTATCTTTTTTCTTTTCTCCTTTCCTCTTTTTTTGACCTTACCTTTTCTCTTTTTTCCTTTCGCTTTTTCTTTCACCTGTTCACTGTCCCCTCTCCCCTTTCACTTTCTTTTTCTCACTCCTCCTTTCCTTTTACAATTATGTATCAACTCCTTAATTTTTAATTTTTCTTCTATTTTTCCCTTTCCTTTTTTTATTTTTCGGTCCTTTTCATCCTTTCTTCTTCTTCTTTTCCGTTTTTTTTAATATGATGTATCTAGGTAGTAGTCCATCCGAGTATGAAACAACTTTACTGCCGTGGTGCATACGATACCTTACCTCCTTATTTCCTTTTCTTACGTCACCCTTTCCGCTTCCCTTGTCGCCCTACATTTTCCCCTTTTCTTTTTCTTCTAATTTTTCTCTTTTTTCTTTCCTTTTTTTTATTTCTTTTCCCTCTTAAAAGTGCATTTGAGTTTAAAACAATTGGACTTGTGTAGTTCATACAATACTTTATCTTACATAGGCCTTTTTCCAGTCCTTTTCCCTCTTCCTTTTCCTTTTCCTTTTTTCTTCTCTTTTCGCTCCATTTGTCAGTTTTAATTTTCCCCATTTCTTGGTGAACTTTTTCTCCCCTCTTCCTGCTTCTCGTTTTCACTTCCCTTTTTCCTATTTCCATTTTTTTTTCCTTCATGCTTTCCTTTTTTACCTTTTCTATTCTTTTTCACCTTTTCTTCTTTCCTTTTCCCACTTGCCCTTTTGTTTTTCTCTTTCTATTACCCTTTTTTATTTTCCCTTTTTAGATTTACTGATTTCACTTTATTTTTCTCTTCACTTTTTTTTCTGCTTCTATTTTCTTTTTCCCTTCTCCTCTTTTTTCCCCCTTTTCTTCTCCCCTGTCCTTTTTGCTTTTGAAAACGGGTCTGAGTATAACACAACTTTACTGCTGTGGTGCATACCATACTGTTTCTGAAATAGGCCCTTTTCCGTTTCCCCTTTCCTTGTCCCTTTTCTTCTTTTCTTTTTCCTTTCTCAGTTGATTATTTCCTCTTTCACTGTCCCTATTTTTTTCCTTTTAACATTTTTTTCCCCTTTTTCGTTTCCCTATTGCTTTTCATTTAATTAAAATTTCTTTTCTTCAATCTTTTTACCTTATCATTTTACCTTTTTACTTTCTTCCTTGCTTTTCCTCCTTTCCTTTTCTCTTTCCCTATTTCTTGCTTTCCTCCTTAAATTCTTGTTGCTTTTTTCTCTTTTGTTTTAGACAATTTCTTTTTCACTTCTAATTCTTCTCTTTTCGCTTCATTTGTCAGTTTTAATTTTCCCCATTTCTTTTGGAATTTTTTCTCCCCTCTTTCTACTTCTCGTTTTTACTTCCCTTTTTCCTATTTCCATTTTTTCCTTTACGCTTTCCTTTTTTCCCTTTCCTATTCTTTTTTTTTTCCCATTTGCTCTTTTGTTTTTCTCTTTTTCTTACCCCTTCTTATTTTCCCTTTTTAGATTTACTGATTTCCTTTTATTTTTCTCTTTACTTTTTCTTTTTCTTCTTCTATTTTCTTTTTCCCTTCTCCTCTTTTTCCCCCTTTTTTTCTCTCCTGTCCTTTTTCCTTTTGAAAACGGGTCTGATTATAACACAACTTTACTGCTGTGGTGCAAACGATACTGTATCTAAAATAGGCCCTTTTCTGTTTTCCCTTCCCTTGTCCTTTTCCTTTTTCTCTTTTTCCTTTCTCAGTTGTTTTTTTATCTTTCTCTGTCCCTATTTTTTTCCTTTTAACGTTTTTTTTCTTTTTCGTTTCCCTATTTCTTCTCATTAAAAAAAATTTTTTTTTTCTTTATTCCTTTTCCCTTATCATTTTACAATTTTACTTTCTTCCTTGCTTTTCCTCTTTTCCTTTTCTCTTTCCCTATTTACTTTTTTCCTCCTAAGATTTTTGTTCCTTGCTTCTCTTGTGTTTGAGACATTTTCTTTACTTCTTCTTATTTTTCTCTTTTCGCTTCTAATGTTACTTTCACCGATGCCTTTTTATTTTTCTCTTTCCTTTTCCTTTTTCTAACTCCCTTCTTCACTTTTCTTTCTTCTATTTCCCTTTTCTTTTTTTCTTTCCGCTTGCCTCTTTTCCCTTCCTTATTTTTTTCACCTTTTTTTCTTTTCTTTTTTCTGTATTTTTCTTCTTTCTTTTTCCCTATACTAATTTTCTCTTTTGTTTTCCTCTTTTTCTTACCTTTTCTTATATTCATCTTTCTGCTTTTCTTATTTTCTTTCATTTTTCCCTTTTCCTTTCTTTATTCTTCTTTCTCTCTTTCTCTTCACCGTTTTATTCTTTGTCTCTTCTTTCCTTCTCCCTTTTAAAAGTAGATCGGAGTATAACACAACTTTACTGCTGTGGTGCACACGATACTTCATCCATGATAGGCCCTTATCAATTTTCCCTTCTCTTTTTCCTTTTTATTTTTTCTTTTCCCGTTTTTCCTTGCCTTTTTCTTTTTTCACTGTGTCTTTTCCTCTTTTTTTATTCTTATCCTGTTTTCCCCTTTTGTTTTTTCCTTTACTTTTTGTCTTTTCATTTTCTCCTTTTCGCTTTCCTTGCCTTCTTCAATTTTTGCTTTTTTCACATTCCTTTTCCTTTTTCTTCTTTTATATTCACTTTTCCTCTTTCCTTAATTCCTTTACTTTTCCCCCTTCATTTCTTATTTTCCTTGTTTCCTTTAAACCTTTCCTTCTTCTCTTTTTTTCTTTTATTTTCCTCTTTTTCCTCTCCCCTTTGTTTCAACCTTTTCTTTTTCCCTTTCCCTGTCCTCTTTTTCTGTGTCGTTTCCCTTGTTTCCTTTACCTTTTTGCTTTCCTTCTCCCGCTTCCAAAAGAAATAATCATTTATTTCCCTGTTTTTGGGGAAAAAACGGTTTATTATCCCTGTTACTGGAGCATTTTTTCCTGTTAAGACTTATTTTAATCAAAGACATATAAAAAAATGTTTAATAAGTTTAAATTAAAATTTTAATCACAAATATTTTGCTAGAAGCAAAATATAAATGATTAGAAAACACTTTATTATCAAAAAAATACTCTTGATGAAATCCTATAGTCAAGAAAATAATTTTTCGATACATATGCGTATAATATTTCAGGATGAAGACTTTTTAATTTTTTTTAGTGTACTGTGTCTAAAAATTAGTATATGGTGTACAAATAGCTATTCCAATTACTGGTTCGCCCTCAAGCTTTTACCCAGTTATCAAATATTCAACAGCTGCACGGAAACATTTTTTAGTTAAAACATAAAAATGCCGAAAAATAGAATTAAAAAATTCCATTAGCACGTTGGTTCTTTTTTAACAATATTTGTTGCTAGATTAAAAATAGAAATACTGGCCTGGCCAATCATTTTTCTCCACCTAACCTAAACGCATTTATTGTGTAAATAGTTCCACTTATTTTCTACTCCACTATCTACAAATTTACATCAGTTGGCTGGTATACAGGTTAGACAATGTATCCCGGAAATATCAGAAGGTGACAGTACATAATTCTGACAGACAGAGTTTTATCTACGAAGAAAGAAGATGTGGGTCTCTTTCGGGGCTTTTATTCTCACCGTCTTGCTACTTGTCAAACAAATTGGTGAGTATTGTAATAATCATAATCTTTTAATTATAATCTTTGTTCTTTAATTTTAGGTATTTAACAGTATTTCTAAGTCTTCCTAAATATTTCAGTATATTTTAATGTATTACAAAATACCTCCAAATATTATTACATATTTCAATGTATTTTTTGGCAATTCTGACTATTCGCATAACTTCTAGCCAGGTGTTATCTGTTAAATTTAGTAAAATCCACCTAAATCCAGATTAATTTACTGTTATCTACTTGTTATCCTGATAATGTGGGGTAATTGACGTTGAAAATCTACACTAACGTCAGAAATTGTCAGCACGAATGCCCCAAGCACTATCGAACATTATTGCTGACCTTGAACCACAATAACTCGCTGAAAAAATAGATAAAGCATATTTTTGAAAACATTTGAAAAGCTTTTAGTATAGAGATTTAACTTTTATCTTTAATTTACAAAAAAAAAAACTTAAAAAATCTTCACGGGTTCCCGTGATACGATTGAAAATGTTCAATCGTATCTGAGGTGAGTTTTAGTCGACGATCACGGCCCTCCGCCGGTCTGCTGGCAGCCTCTTTCGTTGACGCGGGACCGAGTAGGCCACGCATCGAGGTGGCGCTTAAGTCCCCTCTTATCCTTTTTATTCTGTTTATCAGTATTTTTTTTGATTAATTGTAAACTTTTAAAAATATTTATTGCTATTTAAAATTATGAACAATTATTTATATATAATATTATTCCTATATCAACAAATAAAATACTGATAAAAGTTTTTTACATTTCTTTGAATTCTTATCAACTAGAATAATAATAAAAGTGTAAAAATGCTTGAGATAGTAAACTATTGTTCAAACAAATTGTGCATCTAAATTCTAAATAAATTATTCATATGAAAAAATTGCATTTCATTATTTTATTGATTGATATAGGGATAATATTGAATTTAAATAATTATAAATAATAACAAATTACAATGAATATTTTAGAAAGAGTAAAACAATTCGAAAGAAAAATTACTAATAAGCAGAATAAAAAGTATAAGAGGGGGCCCCACTCAAGCACCACCTCTGTGCGTAGCCTATTCAGTCCTGCCTCAACGAAGGAGGCGAGCAGCAGACCGGCCGAGACCTCTTTTTTTCATCAAGTCATCGTGATTCAAAGTCAGCCGTGATTTTTAATAGTGCTTGCGCTAATTGTGCTGACAATTTCTGACGGAATTTATGTATTTTGTTAAAAATTCGTTTTTAAAAAAAAAATTTGTCATTGTTAACAATTCATGATTTTTGTTTAAACGTAAACTATTTCGCAAAAAAATGAGCTAACTGTGCTGAAAATTCAAAAATTTTGTCAAGTCATTTTTTAGTTTAATATTTTACTGTTTTGTTTAAAATTCCTTTTTTTGTTTGAAAATTTAACTGTATTTTGATATATAGTTATTTTCTTCAGTAAATAATTATTTTTACATCCTTATCCTAATCAGAAGGTATTA